>APFE030114386.1:90899-114465 GCA_000404065.3 Pinus taeda | reverse complement strand
TTATTATTATTATTATTATTATTATGAAGAAGAATATTACAGGAGATTAGTACTAATCATTCAAAAAAGTTCTTTAAGTAGCCTTCAACTATAAACATATTTGAAATATGTCAAATGAAAACTTATTTTTCTATCTTTGTAAACCATGATTATAATATCAATCTTATGAAGGAGAACAAAATAGATAAATTGGAAAGGGTTATAGGTTTCATTCAAAATAATAAAAGCCTAGGACCAAATTATCAGCCTTTCCAATTCTATGAAGACTATTTTGAATTGGTGGAAATGGAATTAACTAATTAATAATAACAAGAATTGTAAGTTAAAACCTAATTAAAATAACATTGTTTAATCAAGTAAAACCAATGATGTTTGTTTAAATAAAATCAATACATTGCAAGGCTACAAAAATAGTACCAAACTTGGATTAAGTTTCATAAAATGAAAGAGTGATCAATTGAAAAAATGCATGTAACCACAAGTTATATAAAAACTCATTATTTATGAAAATGCATGTAACTACACATCAAATAATATGTTGTAAGAAATAAGGATCTCTCTCTCTCTCTCTCTCTCTCTCTCTCTCTCTCTCTCTATATATATAATAAGATATATAATAAGTATATATAATCTTAAATACATATAGATGTATAAAAGAACACACCTTTTATAAGTTACAATTGATATTGTTTAATACTCAACAATGGAAAGTATGATACTATAAGAAAAGTATTAAATAAAAAATTAGAATGCATTTCTGACCATATATTTAGCCATTTAAATTGTCCCCAACACATTGTGGTATACCTTCTCACATGTGTTAAAGTCAAATTTAAAAAATTATAAATTGAAAAGATATATGTAACCACAATTTATATAAGAACTCATAATTTGAGAAACACTTGTAATCGTAAGTCATATAAAATATCATTATAAGCATTAAGGAAATGTTTCCCCGATTGATCTGTGAGTTGACAGTTGGGCCCCATCGAGGTCTGTGCCATGAACATCATTTATAATAAAGGACGGTGGGCGGTCATGTTATGGCCCTCACACACTTTCCTTCAACCACAAGGTGGCAACGCGTATGCATGACATTAATGGTGATTAAAGAGGACGAAGGGACATTTCCTACCTGGGGTTTTATGCTATGAGTTCTGAACAATTAGGAGGTATTGCTATTGAAATGGTTACAGGTTTGATGGAAAGATTTGGGATGTAAGTGAAGGCTCTTCACGAGGTCTGCCAACCTAGTGCAGATGGTCTCACCCTCCTTCCTGTGGTCAACAACAACGTGTATGTTCTCTTAGTGTGTTTCTCTTATGCCCTTACCCCTGCGATTCAAGTCTATTGGATATTGTAATGGAGAAAAATATTTGAGACGATGTACTGGGTTAGAAGGCAATCTTCCATGAAACTTGGGAGGAGAGTGTTGTTGTTTCTGATGGGTTATTTGAATATTGTAGAATTGTCTCTGTTTTTTATGAAATTTACTTTCTGGGATGGGCATGTATGTGAGGTTTGAGCACTGTATTTCAGTATACATTTCCTGCATGGATGATTTTGTCTATTATCTTGTTTTTTCGATGTACGTACTGACATTTAACCGAAGGGGGGGTCTCCTACGTAAGGATACGCCTAAACGAATTCAGTGTTTTGTCTCAAGATGGCTCGAGGAGCCCTTAATTAATCTATTTGGCCTCTTTCGGTAGACTCATCTCATATTCATGGGAAAAAGTTTGGTTTATTGCCTTACTTCTCACAGTTATATGGAATTTTGTTGTGGCATACTTACAGGTTTAAATTCTCAATGTGTGCACCGAGACCTTAACCTAGTTAAATGCCTCGAGCTTGAGGTCTTGGTTTTCTACTTTAGGGTTTCATATCACTTTTGTGGTTGACTGAATTTAAATACGGTGCATCCTTCCTCTGGTAGAGGCACCTCGACAAGTGGAAGTCGAGGGCGTAATCAAAGTGTTTGTCAGTAATGGGGAAACAGCCAACCCCAACCACGTCCAACTCAAACTCAAGGTTGTAAATCTACTTTGAGCCTCATTCGAGAATCTCCTCAGGCATACCAGACTGGCACACAACCTCAGATTCGCCAATTAATATTTGGATAGGAAGCAGAGTTAACCCAACAGGAAGCTCGTGGGGACTTGGATATGGAGGAATGGCGATACCTAGCGTCCGATCCTAGACACTCCAGAGATCGGTCCTCTCAATACAAATAGACTCTCTACCTTTACTAGCTGATGAAGAATATAGTGTCAAGAGCCTTGGCGACTCCTTTAGCTAGCCCTTCCAAGACTGATCTCGAACTCCAAGAAATTCATAAGGACTTTCAGCTTATTCAATTCCAGATTCAGCAACAGATGACTGCCTCAATTGCATAGACAGACATATTCCATGTCTTCCTCAAACAGAATTACCCAGTTCAAGTGCAAAAGACCCAACACCTATGGACTCTTTGGATGATTAGTAGCATGCTTTGCATAATTTAGCTTTTAATTTTTTCTCTGTATAAATGAAGGCTTTCCAAATTTTGATATTATGTCTTAGTTATCTAGATACTAGTTTAATTAAGGATAATCAGACATATATAACCTTGATAGATAGTCTCAAACTATTATGTTTTTGGATTTCTTATAATGTGGTTAGGTGACAACCAGACCTAGTTTCTCAAAGGGCAGGTTGAGACCATGATCCAGATTTAAACAAGAACATAACAAATTACAAAGGTAACCATAAATGCAGAGATGCAATAGAAATAATACTTCATTTCATTAAAGTAAAATACTGAAATATGCTTACAAACAAAATTAGAAATAAACTAGCTCGGGCGATGGTAGCTTATCTCTAAGGAGAGATGTGGCAGCTACATGCCTCTAAACTGTGTTACAATGAGGCTCACGGGCTTATTTATTGTTGAGAAATAATGGAAAACCCTAAACATCCAAAAACCTAACCCTAGGAGATGAAGCGCCAAACTATGGGCCCTGTTTTGGGTAAATTGGTAGATCAACTTCCTAGAGTTGTAACTTTGGCATACGATCTTCGTTTGATGCACACAATACCTCAATCCGAGGACTACAACTTTGGAATGAGAAACATCGGTCCATGCACCCATGTTGCTCCCAATTTTCCCAAAACAAGTCGTTTAGGGCCTCAAAACTGCTCTGTAAATTCAGGACCTGAAAAACTGCTAAAAATAGTAAATTGTGCTATAATTAAGGAAACTGAAAAACTGAAAGAGACAGTTGTGGGGGTCCAAGTAGGATAGGCAGGTGGCCACCAACATCCACCTTGAACTTGGTCCCTGGTGAGTTGTTCTGCAACCTTTGATGTGTCTAGTAATGGTGGGAAGCATGGTCGAGGGCGGTCCACATTGAACACTTGGTGCAAGTGAAGGAATGGGGGAATCTTGTGCTCTAAAGCATTGTTTCCCATAACCATGGTAATGGTGTAAGGACCAGATCGGAGTGGTCTGAGCTTCTGATGGGCTCTTGTAAGGCATTCTTTTTGCGGATGCAACCAAACTTTGTCACCCACTTGAAAATTGTGTGGTACCTGATGCGATCATGTTGCTACTTGTACTTGGAATTTTCCATAATGGAGTGGAGATACATCAGCCCGTTAGGTAGAGGTGCTCCAGAAGTCAGATCGAATGAATGTTTGACCTGACAGTGCAACGGTACCCCTGTGGGTGAGAATAAGATGTCCCTGTCTTCTTTCATGACTGTATCCACATGCTTTTGCTGCATGGAGGAACCCTTCGCGGGGGTCATGGATGTGGCTACGATCTTCCCATTACTTTGAGGGTGAACTAGATATAAAATAAATTTCCTAGTCTGGGAGATGATCTTACTGCCTTTCTTAGCAGAGATCAAAGAGGTGGTGGTAGGTGGGGCGACCTCCGGTATCCTGTATAATGATTTACCCAAAGAAATAATAACAACATGAGGCCTTGACTCATATATAGCATGTCCCCTCCACAAGTATGGTTGGCCTAATAATACATCACAAACATCAATAGGTGCAACATCACACAATACCTCATCTGTGAAGGGTTTGATGTTGTAGGGAAGGCGACACAATTGGCAGACTCAGAGATCTCGTCCTTGGTGAAGCCACTCGATGTTGTATGGTTGTGAGTGTGGTGTTGTCAATAGGCCTAGCCGCTTCACGACCTTTGATGAAATGAGGTTCTTTTGGCTCCCACTGTCAACAATGAATTGCAACGGCGAACCCTTTACCCACATCTGTGAGTGGAAAAGACGCTCCCCCTCCTCTGGATCTTTGGGTTCATTCTTTTGGATCATAGCAGTGGCAACAGTGGTGATGGGCTCCTCATCAATGATTTGCTTCCCTTTGTCATTACCCTTGTCAGGTTCTGACTCAGGGTCAGAACATGCATCTAATTCTGAAGCCTTCAACTCAGTCACCAGTGACTGCTTGGTCTGACACTCATTTGTGTTATGAGAGGAGCTCTTATGGAACTCGCACCACTTTCTTGTGTCCTTTAACTTCGTGATATTGTTCTTTTCTTGCAGCTTTGATGGGTTTTCTGTGGTCACCCCGCCTTGGCTTTGTCCTTTGTTCTTCAAATTGCAGATCAAAATTCTCACTTCTTTTGTTTAAACTTCTACTAGATCTTGACAACGTATTGGTATGCCATGCCAAGCGAGGAGATGTTCAAGAACTCCAACTCATCGTGGATGTACCTGGGTAGGCAACTGCAGTATTTGAGTGCCAAATGCAGCTCAGAATCCTTGATACCCAACTTTGTGCGAAGGGTATGAAAAATATTTGTGAACTTTGGCACATCTTGGTCCCTTCCCTGCTGCAGTGTGGTCCACTTTATGTATTTGTCCTCATAGCTCTTAACAGGGTAGTACTGCTCCTTGATGGCATCCCGGAACGAATTCCAAGTGGGTGCCACTAAAAATTGTGAGCCCGTACTTTCATCTTTTTGCTCGTAGTAGGTTTTCCACTAGTCCTTGACGTGGGGAGCTGCTTTGAGAAGTGCAAAAGTGATCTTTTCTCAACTGGAAAAATCATGAACAAAAAAATAACCTTCTAGTAGATTTAACCATTTATCTATGACATCTACGTCTATTTGACCCTCGAATATGGGGATTTCAAAGTTAACTTGTACCTTAAAGGGTGTGGCATTTCTAGAGTAGCTGTTGGAAGCAGATGTGTCACCCCTATGTAGCCGCTGAAGGATCTAGGCAAAGTTTTCCATCATCACGTTCCTTTTTCGTTCGAGGGCTTCTTCGAGCAAGATTTTGATAGGATCTCCTGCCCCCCATCTTTCTTTTCATCCGCCATGGGAGGACTTCAAGATTTGTAAAGTTGGTCTTGCAAAGGTTTGACCAGTTCAAGCCCTAACTCCTTATATCCCGACCTTGTTGGGGACATGCAAAGAAAAACAGAGAAAGTGCAGACCGCTCTGATACCATTGATCCAGATTTAAACAGGAACACAACAAATTACAAAGATAACCATAAATACAGAGATGCAGCAAAAATAATACTTCATTTCATTTAATGTAAAATACTAAAATATGCTTACAAACAGAAATGGAAATAAACTAGCTCAAGTGATGGTAGCTTATCTATGAGGAGAGATGTGGCAGCTACATGCCTCTAAACTGTGTTACAATAAGGTTCACAGGCCTTTTATTGTTGAGAAACAATGGAAAACCCTAAACATCCAAAAACCTAACCCTAGGAGATGAAGTGCCAAACTATGGGCCTCGTTTTGGGTAAATTAGTACATCAACTTCCCGGGGTCATAACTTTGGCATACGATCTCCGTTTGACGTGCACAATACGTCATGAGAAAAAATTATCTCGAGGAATATAATTTTGGGATGAGCAACATCAATCCATGGACCCATGTTGCTCCTATTTTTCCCAAAAAACGTTGTTAAGGGCCTCAAAACAGCTCTGAAAGTTCAGGACCCAAAAAAATGGTAAAAATAGTAAATTGTACTACAATTAAGGAAACTGAAAGAGACAGTTGTGGGGGTCCAAGTGGGATAGGTAAGTGGCCACCAACATCCACCTAGATCAGGCCACCTAACCATCTGAATATGGATGTAACCTGCCTATTTTGTGTGAAAATGAATGAAAAAGGTGTTTCCAAGCTTACAAAAAAAACATTAAGGAAATGTTGCTCAAAAGATTATATATGGCTATCTTCTTATTATCCTAATCCATACAACAAATGTAAAATCCAAATATATATGTATCTACATATGGAATATTAGAGATAACGAAGGTAACACGTTCACTCTTGAAGTTGCAACATATATCCTTCAATCAGTTTTTAACAAAAAGTCATCACTAACCTCCTTGTAAAACAAAAGGTCACCACCAACCTCTTTGTAAGTGTTTGAGGTTTTATTATATAAGTTATCAACAGAATCACTCATGAGCCTCATCATTGGGTAATTATATGGGTCTTAATTGGCCTTAATTCACCTCCTAGCTTAGTCAAACCAACTATTCTCACAACTTATTGCATACTTTTGATTATATTTTGTTCATGTGATGAGTTAGAGTTGGATATTTTGCTTTGTGGTCTAATGTGCATGTAATGCAGGAATAAAGGGTAAAAGCAAGGAACTGTGGCAAAGACCTTGGTAAAAACTTGAACGATACAAGGGAGAGTAATTATAGGAGGTAAATCCTCCTCATTTACTACCCCTCCATTCGAATATTCCTCCATCAGCTTGGAGTGCAAACAACCATCACTTTGAAGATTAGAAGACAGTCGAGCAAGTGAAAGGGATAGAAACCATTTTTTCTTGAGTTTGGAGCAAAGCATCCCTAATTTGAAGAAAGTCGTTAGAGACTTTAGATGTATAAATAAAAAGGCTTAGGACCTCAGTAGGATTCAAACTTTTGTTTTAAAAACTCTGCTTTATTTCTAAGCTGCAAGACTTGTGACAGTTTGTTCTGTAACCCATGGTTTACATAATGAGAATGAGTTCTGTTTTAAGCTAGCTCTGAGTTAACTCTGAGGGCTGAAGCTCTTGGGTTAGGGCCCGACCCGAGCAGCCAAAGCTCCTCTTTATTGTACATATATGTTATCATAGATTTATGTTCATTTGCTTAAGTAGGATTCATGGTTTTTCTTGTTATTTACTTAGGTCGTTGCATTTTCATTATAGTAGCATAGAGTAGATCGGTTGTGTTGCAATTTACTTCCATTTGTGCCTTCTTTCAGTTTACAGGTTAGCTAGGCGAAAAAGATCACTATCAGGTTGTGCACAGATGTCTCGGCCTCATCTCCTCCCTCTGGGACCATGACTTGAGGAAGAGACCCTTCAGCAATTGCAAAAACACAAGTTTTTGGTTCTCGCATGAGCTATGGAGTTTGTCGTTTGATGCAGTTACTCGTTCACCTCACTGTGGTTTTATGTCATTTTCCCTTTGAAACCTCCTTCAACACGTTCTTCATGCATCGTTTCCTCATCATCCGATCCATAACAAACCTTCCCAATCATCGTCCGATCCATTATTTTTTCCAACTGCCATTTACTTTTTGCACTTTAAGTCCCCACCGTCGATCTGCCTCACCTGATCCAATGGCTATCATGTCACCTTAGCACTTCATGCACTTTAAAATCCCCACCGTCGATCTGCCTCACTTGATCTGACGGTCGTTGCTTCACCTGATCACCAACTAGCTTTGTCAATCTCCACTGTTGATTAGCCCCACCTTATCCAACGGCTATCACGTAATCTTGCATGAATTAGTGCACAGCCATTATCCACCCAAGAGAACGCGAGAAAAGTGGTTTTCTCATGCTACCTGTCGCGTAGTTAGGCTATTCACGTGAAATTTTAAAATACATCTTACAGTCTTGAGGGCGCACGAGAAACTACTTACCACCTTAGAAACCTGCTCCATCATTTCCGCACGTTTTTTTTCCCGCGATACGATCTTTGTCGTCCATCTCTTGACTTCATCCGCGCGATAAGATCTTAGTCATTCATCGTTGTGTTAACCTCGTCCGTCCATCTCTTGACTTAATCTCCATGATTAAATCTTGGCCATTCATCTCCTGTTAACCTCGTTCGTCCATCCACTCACTTAATCCCTCGCGATACGATCTCTGTCGTTCATCTGCTTTGTTACCTTGTTCGCCCACCCATTTACTTAATTCCTTATGATACGATCTCCACCGTCCATCATGTCCATTAACCCCATTCATCCATTTATTCACTTAATGCCCCGTGATAAGATCTCCACCGTCCATCTTCTGTTCGTTGATCAATCCAATGGTCCCTATACGCTACTGCGTCCTTACGTCCTCCTTTCACCAATTTCGATCTTCGACTGCTTTTTCTGCTTGAAACCTGATTTGGCCTAAGTTTCTTTGCTACACATTAGTATAGTTTAATGCTCTTTGCTTCTGTAACTTAGATAGCAACATTATGTTAGTGATTAATTTAGCAATTCTGTTAAGCATAGTTGTTTAACTGGTTAATTAGGGTATAGTGTGGTTTATCATTACATGTTGTTTTCTTCAATACTGCAGTAGAAGTAGATCTCCCTTAGGATAGATTTGCTCTTCTTCCATCAAAGAGTTAAGCTTCTTCTGACCCTGTAGAAGTCTAGCTTGGAACCCCTGGGGTCTCTTACCAGATGAGCAGTGACAACGGGCAGTACCTTCACTTTTACTTATGCATATAGCACTGTCACCTTCAAGTTTGTACGAACCCCAGGTTGATAAGTAAAGTTGGTAGCCCTGGGAGTTGCAGCATTCTTGTTGCAATACCTAGGCTCATCACTTTTTGGCGCCATTGCCAGGGAGGTGTCTAAGTAGAATGTGATTATTGCTTTCTTCTATTCCTAGTCTCCAACTTTCTTTTCTTCTACCTCTAATCTTCAATTTTCCTCCATTACTTTATTTCTGCAAAAGTAATCTAGCTTCCTTTCTTTCATTTGTCATTATGATTTCCTTTCCATTCTGAAAGTATTTTCTAACTTTAAAGAAAATCTTAAAAAAACCAACCCAAAAACATTTCCTTTCATGCCTCATAGGAATAGGGACAATTCAGGGAAATTCTTGTCAAATACCCCCACTGCATCCAACAGTCAACCTTCTCTCTTATTCAGTAACTGTGATTTGGAAGAACCTTTAGGTGAGAAACCTTACATATTTGAAGAACCTACAAGGGAAGAAGAAGAGGAAGAACACATTCCTACTGAACCAATGGCTGGAAACCAAAATGACAGGGGAGATAGAAAGAGAATTAAGAGTGCATTCCCCATCAGGGAAAGCAATTGGGACACTAAGATGAAGAATATAATCCCCTCTGCTCTACCTCATTTCCATGGCCTAACCACAGAGGACCTTGACACTTTCCTATTTGATTTGTTGTTATATGTCGAACCTATGACTATAAAAATGATGAGAAAAAGTTAAAATTGTTTCCATCTACCCTCAAGGATGCAGCATTGCGCTGGTTCATGGATTTACTTGGATATAGCATCAGAACTTGGGCTCAGATGTAACAGACTTTTAACAACAAATATAGGGACTACTGTAGTTCAAAGGATACTAAAGAAGAGATTTCCAGGATGACCATAGGCCAGGATGAATCCTTAGAATACTATGAAGAAAGATTCCATCTCAGTTACAAAAGGGCCAAGTGCACACTTGACCCTGAGTCACTAAAGTTGGTCCTGCTTAGAGGAGTAAGGGATGATCTTCTGGATACCTTAAATATGATGGCAGGAGGAGATGTCTACCAATTACCCTATGAGGATATTAAGATTGTCCTTAGAAACCATTCTAGGGCAACTAGGAAAAAGGGTAGGGGTAGTCAACCTATGGATAGTACATCATCCTCCAACTGATCCATCAAGGGTGAAAATGGAAATATGCTTGAAGATTTCAAAAGTGATATGTTGCAAACCATTGCCTTGCAATTAGACACCATGAACATCAAAAGGAAACAAGAGGAAGCAGAGAGAGCCTTGGCCATCTTTTGTCCTATGTGCACCAGGAGGCATCCTAAGAATGAATGTCCATTGAACTGTATTAAGATTTGCTCAATCTGTGAAGAAAACCACCCCACAAACAAGTGCCCTTCTTTACCTAGACTCAAAGTTGTATATCAAGGAGCTGAAGGGGTCACTTAGCAGCTTTGTTACATCAACGAAAGGATACCTCTTGGGCCTAGACCATACCAACAGGGTGAGCAAGGGTCATCCCATGCATATTACAACCCCAACCAAACCATAGTTATACCTTCTTGGGGACCCCCTGCTCATCCTTACTGGTCTACACCCCCTCCTTCGTCCTATGCATCTCAATATCATTCCCAGCTAGCTAGTGAGTCATTTCAACTTTATGTTCAACCACAACCTCAGTGGAATACCCCACCCCAAGGGTGCAGGCCCCAATCCAACAATGTTCCAGCCTTATTGCCTCCACCACCTACCCAACCACAACTCCTGCACTCTGCTCCACCTAAGAAACCCCAGATGCCTACCCAACTAAATACGAACCTGAACAATAAACAGGCTCAACAAGCATATAGTGGAGAGACATCATACCCAGCTTATGTTGTAGAAATCCAAGAGATCAACCTTAAATCTGGGAGAATTCTACCTAATAACCAACCTCCCTCTCCACATAGGGAGGTTGAGGAAGAGAGAGAGGAAAGCAACCTTAAATTAAATCCACCCTTTCTTGAGAAATTAACCCAACCACTCCAGCCTACCCCAGAAGAAACTGAAATTTTGGGAGAATTGAAAAATATATGTGTAAAGATCTCCCTTCTCCAGGCAATCAAAGATGTTCCCATTTATAATAAATTGATCAAGGAGAAGTGTTTCAAGAATCCAAGAAGAAGAAAAATGGGTGCCCCTACCATTAATGTCATTGGGCAGTTGTTTGACTTAATGTTGGGGCAGGTAATATGTCCAAAATATTTGGACCCTGGAAGCCCTGTAGTAGATATGCACATCAATGGCACCATTGTCCCACACACCCTGATTGATCTTGGGGCTGCCATTAATGTGATGAACAAGGACACCATGCTCAATCTCAACCTCCAAGGGTTATTGAGGAAGACCACAATAGTTCTGCAACTTGCAGACCATTCCACAGTCACCCCTGAGGGAATTTTGGAGGTTGTGATGGTCTCCATTGACTCCTGGGAGTACCCTGTAGATTTCCTAGTTCTCCAGCCTAAGGCTAAGCTTGTTGGTTACCCTCTGATCCTTGGGAGGCCATGATTGGCCACATATGATGCTTACATTAGCTGCAGAGCTGGGAATATGACCATCAAGAATGGGAATATGTCCAAACAGTTAGTCCTATACCCTCCTGCTCAACCTTCCCTAGAGCATGATTTACCTTTATGGTTGGAGGAGGAGGAAGAAGACAAGGTTTATTCTACCCAAATTTATGTTTTGGAATCAACCATAGGAGGAGGACAGCAAGATGAGGATGACTTAATTGAACACCTTCTCCAAAGTCCAACTCCTAGTTCACTACCATTAAAAGAAGAAGTAAGGGAAACCCAGAACCATCATCCAACTGACTTATATTTGGCCAATTCCAACCCACTGCATGTCAAAATCATAGAATTTGGACTAGAGAAAACTTTGAAAATTAATACATCTCTTTCTACTTTAGAAGAGGAAAGATTACGCAACATGTTAAGAGAAAACCTAGAAGCCTTCGCTTCGAGTTATAAGGAAATGAAGGGAGTACACCCTTCAATGTGTACTCACCACCTATACATCAAAGAATGTTGCAAGCCAATCAGGCAACCACAAAGGAGGATGAATCCAACTATTAAAGACATATTCAAAGAAGAATTGCAAAAACTGCTAGATGCAGGATTCATTTACCCCATCTCAGACATTGAGTGGGTCTCTCCTTTAGTGTTAGTTCCCAAGAAAAATGGTAAGTGGAGGATTTGTGTGGATTATAGGGAGTTGAACAAAGCCACAAATAAGGATCATTTTCCCCTACCCTTCATTGACCAAGTGCTAGATGGATTGGAAGGGAAGAAGTTTTTTGCCTTCCTAGTTGGATTTATTGGGTACAACCAAATCCAAACCTGCCCAAAAGACCAGGATAAGACCACATTCACCTGTCCTTGGGGTATTTTTTCCTATAGGGTCCTTCCTTTTGGCCTATGTAATGCTCCTGCCACTCTCCAGAGAGAAGTCTTCAGTATCTTTGTTGAATTAGTACATGATGTTGTGGAAATATATATGGATGACCTTACACCTTCTGGTTGTGACTTTCAAGAAGCCCTGACTAACCTAGGCAAAGTATTACACAAATGCATTGAAATGAATCTGTCTCTCAGTCTAAAAAAATGTGAATTCTTAATGACTGAACAGACTGTGCTAGGTCATTTAATATCTCAACAAGGACTGCAGGTGGACCTAAACAAAATAGCAATCATCCAAAGGGTCCCACCTCCACAAAAGCAAAGAGATGTCAAGAGTTTCTTACGGTTAGCTGGATACTACTGAAGGTTCATAAAGTACTTCAGTAAGTTGGCCTCTCCTTTGTTTGGGTTGTTGGCCAAAGATTTTGAGTTTATATGGTCAAAGAGTTGTCAAGAGGCCTTAGACATTCTAAAGGGTAAGTTAAACAGTGCACCAATCCTTAGAGGCCCAAACTGGGCCCTCCCTTTTCATATTCATGGTGATGCCTCACACAAAGCCATAAGAGTAGCCTTAGGTCAGGAAGAGGATAAATTGTCCTATGCCATCTATTTTACCGGTAAGAACCTGTCAAAGGCCAAGCTAAACTACACTGTGACCAAAATGGAACTCTTGGTTGTTGTGCTCTCATTAAACAAATTTAGGCATTACATTACAGGCTATCAAACATTTGTGCATACTGATCATGCTGCAATCAAATATTTAATGAACAAACCAGATGTGAATGCTAGAATTATAAGATGGTTGCTTTTATTACAGCAGTTTGATCTAACTATTGTTGATAAGCCTGGTAAGGAAAATGTTGTTGATGCAGGAGCATTCAACCCAAATAAAATCATTGTACTTTAGTAGACATAGGGGGTCATGTATTTTAGAGAAGTTAGTGTACTAAGTGTTGAATTAATGTAATATTTAGGCTTTGAGTGATTAAAATAGGAATCAAATTAGATGTGTGATATATCTTGTAAATGCTCTCGAATAAGGAGGACATGAGTGGCTAGTAATGAAAAAGAGTTAGAAGTCAAGTCTAACTCTTAAAGTAGTTCATGATTCGAGGAACAAGAGAGAGATTTTAGGAATTTAATGAGTTAGAAGTGGACATAGTGGATAGAGTACATCTAGGAGTCAGTTCAGAGATTTCGAAGTCGAACCAGGATTAATTCAATAGAACTTTCTGGGCTAAATGTAAGCCTATGGGCAGAGCTCAAGGAGGAGGCCAAAAATATCGAAGATCAGGCCTGTGAGAGACAGAGGTCTCATTCTGTAATCATTGTTGATATTTATTAATACAATCAACTCAATTTCGAGTTGGAATGCGTGTTTCGAGTGTTGAATTTTATGTGAATTCATAGGTTTTGTAACAGGGGTTGCAGGCAGAGTTCTGCAAAACACGCAGAGGGAGAATTGATACAGAGATTCGTAATGGATTATTGAATCCATTCGAAGGATCTAAGGGGATAGTGATCAAAGAAGCATGCAAATTTAAGCTGGGAAGAAGAGTGCGCAGTGAAATAGCAGAGGACGAAACCATTGAAGAAACCCGAAACCATAGAGGGAACACTGAAAAATAGCGTAAAAACACAAATAAAAGGAAGAGCGAGAAGTGAAGTATCAATGCTCAGCAGTCGTTGGATCATTAAGATCGACAACCAGAATTAAATCGCATTGGCGATTGAGATATCTTGCCATCGGACGGACATCGAGTGCCAAAGTAATCGGAGTTTAATTGAGAAGTCGGACTCGAACTTTATTATATTGGGAACTTATAATTACCATTGGGTCCGTATAGCCGAATAACTGTCGGGTTTGTTGTTCACCCAAAATTGATGTGAACCGTCAGATCTTCTATATGCAGATCAACGACAGGGAATTGTAATGCAGCTTTGGAGATCGGGAGAGTTAATGATCGTTGGATCAGGAAAAGGATCAACGGTGGAGATTGTTATAAAATATCGCATCGCAACAATTTATTGGCATTGTATCGACGGAGGAATATGGAGGCACGCGATGGCCATAAAGCATTGATCGGGCCGATCGGAAGTCGGGGAAGTGATGTTGTGGACCGACTAAGAGCGGACACGACGATATGTTATAAATGCGGGAGGAAAGTAATTGAGATCCGCTTATATGTTCCGGAGAGGGATTTTAACATATTTCCTTTTTATTTCGTGCAAGTGTGGTGCAAGTCTTTTAAGGCTTAAGTGTGATTTAAACGTTCCAATATCTCATATCAGAGCGGAAGGGGTGATAAGAATTATATGTTAATGGAACCCGCGGAGGAGCGAACCTCGGTTGCGATAAAGGTGTACCTTTGGGATCTATGTAGAAACCGTACTAAAGGCGGAAAGGAAATAGCACTAATGAAAGGTTTATACGTTAAAACATATATGTAACCCACGTTTGAAGAGGGAAAGTTATATATATACGACCAAAAACCTTAAAGTAAGGTTTATGGGAGTGAATGAATCCCGATAAGATATTTAAAGTCCCGATAGGAAGGATTTAATGAATGATTGTAATAGAGTCATAAACAAAGGCTTGAGGGTTGTGAAAAGTCCCAATAGGAGGTTTTGGTGAGGTGATTGAGTTCTGATACAAAGGAACCGATGATAAAGGGGCCTTCATCATTTATGGTTTGAAGATTTGACTCCTTTGAGAGTTAATTTCCTGGGACAGATGTATTTATGTATATTTATGCATACTGTGGGTATAAAAGGGGGTAACCCTACATCAGAGTGGTATTAGAGCCGATTTGTAATCAGAGCAGGTTGTAATTGAAGTAATTGGGGTTAAAACATAACAAAGAATTCTATGTGAAAGAATTGGGAATAGAATATTTGTTAAGGTGTTTATGCAGGAAAGAGGAAGGATCAGATTCTAATATGACAGAAGAAGGCACGTAGAGGTGATGTGTACTAGAACTTGCAGATGCAAGAAACAGAGGAAAATCCATCCAAGGCACAGGGTGGAATGGTGAAACAAGATCATGCTGAGATCTTGAAGGTGAGGTAATATGTTATGTTCTATTTTAAATTGGGAATGTGTGTTTATATACTAATGCACAAGTGATAGCAAGAGAAGCTGTGAGAGGAGAACCAGATGTGTTCTTAAAGACAGAGTAAGGAAAACACTCTGATGGAGAAGTGGCAGTGAACCTGAAGAATCCAATAAGAGATTGGACAGAGAGAGAATAGATAAAGTTTTCTCAAGAGATTACAGAAGCGTAGAAGGAGCAAAGGTGTTGCTCAAGAGGAGGTTCCAAATAGAGGACCATACTTACCAAAAGACTGAGCAAGGAGAGCTTAGTGAGGTAATATTGTAGTGAGGAGGACTAGCTGTTGTAGAGGATTATTGAAAATGAGTGAGGAGCTCATGAAGAAAGAGGAGAAGAAGATGACTACTGCTAGTCATAACAAAGGTTCAGAGAGAAGCCACAGCAGAGGATATGAGAAGAAGAATGCCAAAGCAAATGTCAAGAAGATGAGTCAAGAGGAAATTGACCAAGAGGTTTTAGAGTTAAAAGAACAACTCGATGCATTAAGAAGAATACTTGAAGAAGACCAGAGACTGGGTTGGGTCTTGAGGAAGAAGCCAGTGGAATGGCATGAGATGCAGAGAAGGCTACAACAAAAGCAAGTAAAGTGGCTGAGGGATAAACTCAAGGAAGCTTGAGTTGGAAATGGAAGAGTCCATTTGTGAACCAAAACAAGAAGAAATTCTGGGAGAAATTGAAGATGAAGACTTGAAGACTGAAACTTCAAGTGAGACCAAAAGGTCTGATGTTTTTAAAATTGATAGTTTGTGTATGATGGCAGATATTGCAGGAGAAAATTAGCCTTTTGAAGATGAAGATCTAGAAATAAAAGGTGAAAAAGAAAAAAATTCAGAAGAGGAGGAATTTGACTACATACAGAAGAAAAAGTCTATGGATGAGTCTATAGAAGTTGTCATGGAGATGAGGAATCAAGATTTCATTCTGATGGAGAATGAAGGAATATTGTCTTGCACAAAGGTAATCAAATGATTTTGATAAATGTAATTGATGAAAACCAAATGCAGGAGAATGTTAATGCAGATGGTGAGACAAGGATAATCTGGGAGAAGAGTTACAAAGGGAAAACAAGGCAAAATGTACTGAAGAAAAAGAGACTATGTTAGCTGAAAACATAGTAAAGGATCATCAATTCACCACGATGATAGGCACAGTGGAAATAGCAATGGAAGTTGTTGAGACAGTCAATGCATAAGAAGGACATCTACTGAAAGATGTTAAGGAAGAAGAAACCTATGCAAAGGATTTAACCTTGGGAGGAAGAACACTAATAAACAAGTTCTTTGCAGAGGATAAACAATCTGTAGAAGTTGTCAAAAGTATGAAGAAGCATTTTTCAGAAGATAAAAACTCTGAAGTAAAGGAGGATGGAGAATGTCTCTTAAATGAGAGAAGTAGTGATTTATTGCAGCAGAAAGAACTTAACAATGCATGGATGTGTGAAGATGTGACAACAAAGGAACAAGTTCTTATGGAGGAAGGAGATGAAGTTCAGTTTGAAGAACTAATATGTAAAGAAATAGTTGGGACGATTGAACCTTATGATTTCCAGCCTAATAATTTGTGTATAAATGCAGTAAACATAAGTGATGATGAAATACTTATGAAGTGTCACAAAGAAATTGCATTGCTGGAATATTTGTTGAGAAATTCAGAGTATGATAGTGTGATTGCGGGAGAAGGAGTTCACTGTGGTGAACAAGAGTAGGAAGACATCATTAGAATAGATGATGTGGAGGAAAGGCAATTTGAGAGTCTCATGAGTTCTTTTGAGTATTAAAATCAGCATACTGATGTGCTGACAGAGGAGGAAGAAATAGAGCAGCGAGCTGAATTGTTGCCAAAGAAAGATAAGGCACAAAAGTCTTATGTTTTTTATGTTAACAAGTGTTTTGTGAGTGCGGGTTTTGTTGCAATTGCTGGAGGAGATTTGACACAAGTGAACATCCAAATAAAGATGAAAGAAGAAGACTCGGTAGAAGAATTTAATCCATGGAACAAAGATGCTAAATTGCTAGAGAGAGTGTTGGCTAGTCATGATTCAATCATGAAAGGGGGTAAGGATGATAGGGAGGCAGCCAGCATAAGAGGAGGAAGAAACAGAGCAACAAACTGAATTGTTGCCAAAGGAAGATAAGGCACAGAAGTCTTATGTTTTTTATGTTAAAAAGTGTTTTGTGAGCGCAGGTTTTGTTGCAATTTCTGGACGAGATTGGCACAAGTGAACATCTAAATAAAGATGAAAGAAGAAGACTCGGTAGAAGAATTCAATCCATGGAACAGAGATGCTAAATTGCTACAGAGAGTGTTGGATAGACATGATTCAATCATGAAAGAGGGTAAGGATGATAGGGAGGCAGCCAACATAAGAGTCAACATAGAATTCAGCATAGAAAGCAAATCAAAAGTTGGAGTAAGCAAAGAAAAAGTTGGAGCAAGCAGAACAAAAGAAGAAGAAAAAGTAAACCAGCAACTACAAAGAGAAAGAAACCAGCAGCAGTCTGAAAAGTTAGTGGACAGCAGCAACAACCTGAAACAAAGAGAAAGAGGAAGAAGTAAGAGGCAAAGTATGGACCAGTCCAAAGATGTGGTGGAAAAAGAAATTAAAGAATTGTGGCAGCTGATGATGAAATAGGCCATAGAGAGAAAGTTGATGACAATAGGAAGTATGATCAATCAGAACTTGAACCTGATAGACAAGGAGAAGAAGATGGAGCAGAAGACAATAGAAGTACAATAGCAGCAAAAGAACAAAGCATTTGGGCAGCTACAAACTAAATTTTGGGACCCTAGAGGTTTCTATCAACACATGAAAACACATGATCAGGAGATCATGAATATATTCTACTTTGGGAGTCTAATGTAGGAGCATTCAACCCAAAGAAAATCATTGTACTTTAGTAGACATAGGGGGTCATGTGTTTTAGAGAAGTTAATGTACTAAGTGTTGAATTAATGTAATATTTAGGCTTTGAGTGATTAAAATAGGAATCAAATTAGATGTTTGAGATATCTTTTAAATGCTCTCGAATCATGAACTACTTTAAGAGTTGGGGATTTTTGAGATAAATGTAAGCCTACGGGCAGAGCTCAAGGAGGAGACCATAGATATCGAAGAGCGGGCCTATGAGAGACATAGGTCTCATTCTGTAATCATTGTTGATATTTATTAATACAATCAACTCAATTTCGAGTTGGAATGTGTGTTTCGAGTGTTGAATTGTATGTGAATTCGTAGGTTCTGTAACAGGGGTTGCAGGCAGAGTTCTGCAGAATACGCAGAGGGAGAATTGATACAGAGATTCATAATGGATTATTGAATCCATTCGACTGATCTAAGGGGACAGTGATCAAAGGAGCATGCGAAGTTAAGCCAGGAAGAAGAGTGCACAACGAAATAGCAGAGGATGGGAACCATTGAAGAAACTCGAAACCACAGAGGGAACACTGAAAAAATAGCGTAAAAACCTAAATAAAAGGAAGAGCGAGAAGTGAAGTATCAACGCTCAACAGCTATTGGATCATTAAGATCGATGGCCAAATTTAAATCACATCAGTGATTGAGATATCTCGCCATCAGACAAACATCAGGAGCCAAAGCAATCGGAGTTTAATTGAGAAGCCAGATCCAAACTTTATTAGATTGGGAACTTATAATTCCCATCGGGTCCCTATAGCCGGATAACTGTCAGGCTTGTTGTTCACCTGAAATTGGTGTGAACCATCGGATCTTCTATATGTAGATCAACGACGGGGAATTGTAATGCATCTTTGGAGATCTAGAGAGTTAATGGCCGTTGGATCAGGAAAAGGATCAACAGTGGAGATTGTTATAAAATATCTTATTGCAACAGTTTACTGGCATTGTATCGACGGAGGAATATGGAGGCACGCGATGGCGATAAAGTGTTGATCGGGCTGATCGGAAGTCGGGGAAGTGATGTTGTGGAGCGACTAAAGAGTGCACCCGACAATATGTTATATATGTGGGAGGAAAGTTATTGAGATCCTTTTATATGTTTTGGAGCGGGATTTCAACCTATTTCCTTTGTATTTCGTGCAAGTGTGGTGTGATTATTCTAAGGCTTAAGTGTGATTTAAACGTTCCGATATCACATATTGGAGCTGAAGGGGTGATAACATTTATATGTTAATGGAACCCGCGAAGGAGCGAACCTCGATTACGATAAAGATGTAACTTCGGGATCTGTGCATAAACTGTATTAAAGGCGGAAAGGTATGTTTTGGGGGCATTTTCCTTTGTAAATGGGTTTTATAAGGAAATAGCGCCAATGAAAGGTTTACACGTTAAGACAAATATGTAACCCACGTTTGAAGAGGGAAGGTTATATATACGACCAAAAAGCCTAAAGTAAGGTTTATGGGAGTGAATGAATCCCGATAAGAGATTTAAAGCCCCGATAGGAAGGATTTAATGAATGACTATAATGGAGTCATAAACAAAGGCTTGAGGGTTGTGAAAAGTCACGATAGGAGGTTTTGGCGGGGTGATTGAGTTCCGATACAAAGGAATCGATGATAAAGGGGCCCTAATAATTTATGGTTTGAAGATTTGACTCCCTTTAGAGTTAATTTCCTGGGACAGATGTATTTATGTATATTTATGCATACTATGGGTATAAGTGGGGGTAACCCTGCATCACTTGTTGTTGACTTTCTATCTAGAATGAATTTTCCTGCAAGTGAAGAAGGAATGGTGGATGACTAGTTACCAGATGAGCATTTTTTTGCTATTTCAGTTCTCTCCCCATGGTTTGATGATATAGCAAACTATTTGGTATCAACACAGTTCCCACCAAACTTTCCCTCCAAACAAAAGAGAAAGATAGTTAGGAAAAGCACCCCTTTCACCTGGATTAGGGGCAATATTTTCAAACTTGGCCCAGATCAAATCTTGAGAAGGTGTGTAAGGGAAGAGGAGGTCTTTGACATCCTTCTGAACTGTCATGATGGGCCTTGTGGAGGTCACTTTGCAGCAAAGAGGACAGCATTCAAAGTGTTTAAAGCAGGCTATTATGGCCTACTCTTCATCAGGATGTGAAAAAATACATTAGTCAGTGTGATCAGTGCCAGAGGATGGGAAAGTCTACTCCAAGAGATGAAATTCCCCTATAACCTCAAGTGACTTTCGATCCATTTGACAAGTGGGGCATGGATTTCATTAGACCTATCAACCCTCCTTCAAAACGAAAACAACACATCATTGTGTGCATTGTTTATTTGAATAAGTGGGTTGAAACCAAGGCAATTAAAGCAACAACAGAAGAGAAGGTGGTTGAATTCCCAAGGGAGAATGTATTCTACAAATTTGGGTACCCTAAAGAGCTAGTCACATACCAAGGTAGTCAGTTTACCTCCAACATGATTGAAGAACTACTAAACCATCAAAAAATCAAGCATAGGACCTCCACTCCCTATCATCAACAAGTTAATGGGCAGGTGGAGGTGACCAATAGGGCACTGGAGAACATCTTAACCAAGGTAGTGAGTAGCAGCAGGAAGGATTGGGCAAAGAGACTAGTTGAGGCCACCTGGGCCTGTAATACAACATTGAAGACCACCACTGGATTTACGCCCTATGAGTTGGTCTATGGGAAAAAGACTGTGTTGTCCATTGAGTTTGAATATAACACATTGAGGATGGCAGCGCAACTAGATTTGGATCTCAGTCATGCATAGAAAGAAAGGTTGTTACATTTGAATGGCTTGGATGAATTCAGAATGCAGGCCCTCCTACATACAGAGATAGTTCAGCTTCAGAGGAAGATCTGGCATGACAAACATATCAAGGAGAAGCAATTCCAAGAGGTAGAGTGGGCATTGCTATATGATTCCGGGTATAAAGACTTCAAGGGCAAGTTAAGGACAATATGGCTCGGACCTTATGTGGTGGAAAGATGCCATGAAAATGGTTCAGTGCAAATCAGAACTATTGATGAAGAAGCCATTCCATTTCTAGTTAATGGACACCGATTGAAAATGTACAAGAGGCCTTTATCAAAACAAGAGTTCATTGACAATATCAATAAGATAGTGATGATGGTGGAGCAAGTTCCAGCTCCTCCCTCATCATATCATTGAAAAATGAAAAAAGAATAAGGATTCAGGTGAAAACCTCCATGAGGCGCCTGAGTCCCATATTTGGGTTGAAAACCTCATGAGGCAGCCCAAGGATGAGAAAAATGAAAAGGATAAGAATATCCCTGGGTGAAAACCTTCCATGAGGCACCCAGGGCAGATATCTAGGGTGAAAACCTCTCTGAGGTAGCCTAGGTGTTTTTTTTAAATATATAATAATAAAAGAAAAAACATAATTGTTATTTGCAGGTGGGTGAGAAAGACAATCAAGGAGAAAAGAGAAGATCCAAAGGGAACCCTGCCTCACATATATTCATCTCCTCCACTCCTTACCATGCATCCCTCCATCAATTCCATTGTTTTTCACTTCATTGCTTCAATTCAGGTAAATATTGTGTTTTCTACAAAATCACCTCATCCATTACCATCATCCTTGCATCCACACACACTCCTACTCCCTCTGTCCATTCATTACAACATCCTCATAACACTAACCAGCAACATGATCAATAAATTCTAAGGGAGACACCAAACATTTCCAAGTGGTAATCCGGGGGCTCCACAGCAGCAACAGCATCAGATCTCCAGTCACGGACACCTCTAAAAGCCAAGAAACCATCAGTAGACAACAAAGGAGGAAGAAGAATGACCATCAACAGTACCTTTGATCTTTGACAACTGCAGCATGACATCAAGACCACAGGTAAGTATCCCACTCACTCACTCATATGCATCATTTGATCAAAAGTTGTAAAGCTAAAGAGGTATTTGGTTTATAAGTGAAAATGTGGCAAAAAGCAAATTCTTTAATAAGTCAAAGGAGAATGCAAGAGTCCATAGACACAATATTGTTATGGCAACTATTTGAGAAAACTTGAAGAATTAAGACTTGGGGTAGAAACACCAGTTCACCAAAGACTCAGCATACCCTATTTTCCAATGCAATCACTGATAGACTCCAGCAACAAAGTAAAGAAAGGGAATTACCAACAATTGGCTCACCATGGTTTGATCAGACCCATGGTTTGATCAGACTCCTCATTGGGGATGCCCTCCAAAACCTTAGGATCCCTATAAAATGGTCAGTCTTCATAGACTTACCAGCAAAGGATGACATCAAAACCCTCATCTATGATGTTAGTCCTTCTGTCAGTAAGCAGGAGGCAAAATAAGAAGAAGATACATAGCTAGATGGGATGATATGGATGAAGAAGAAATTAATACAAAGGAATGTGTTGAAACACAAGGAGGATGATGTTGAAACAGAGGAAGAAACTGATGGAGATGAGAAAGAAAAACAAAAGGAAGAAGATAAGAAAAACAAAGAGGACAGTTGCAGGAAAAGGAAAACCAACTAGCATGTATGGCCAGCCTCTCCTTGGAGGCCATCCAGTGTAGGAAGCCAGCTAAATCCTATGCTCCTTACCTCAAAGAACAATAGTTGCAATTTCAAATTAAAACACTAGCACAAAGGGGCACCATGCCATTTCAGGACTGCAGACAGTTTATTGATCTTTGTGATCAATGTGCACTAGAGGATAGGGCCAAAATGGTTGAGTTTTACTTGCACAACATGGCCCTCATAGGCACAAATATCTGGGATCCTAATGCAGAGCCAGGGTAACTACAATTAATGGCTTTGGTATCATCGATGAACCATGAGAATTCAAGGGTTGAAAAGATGAAAAGGATATTGACCAAAGAGCAAAATGAACCCCTTTTCATTAGAGCTGAACAATCAAATCCCATGGCTATTATCGGGAAATCTAGTGTCTATGCAGAGTTGCTAGTCCCACTAAGACGGGTAGCTATTTTAGAAACAAATAGATTAAAGTTAATTTCATTTTCCTTTACGAGAATTAGATAGGAGAGGAGCAAAGAATATCGACCTCAATCTTTTGCTTGCTTCCCTACTTGTTCCTTCTCCCCTCTGACAGATCTTGGCCGCTCTTTCCTTGACCACTCCACTTCAAAGAGTACCTGTAAATTCAAAGCAGCATAATACCTTCAAAGTGCAAAGATCTACAATCATAAACAATATAGGACCAGATATATTTTGACCACACAAATGCACATATTATCAGACATACAAGAATGTGGAGGAAAACTTGAATAACATTATTGATATAAAGATTAGAAGAGAGGATTACAACCCATTGATCTGACCCAGTGTCATCCTCCCAGCATGAAAGCCCT
>APFE030114386.1:68622-86968 GCA_000404065.3 Pinus taeda | reverse complement strand
CGAATTCAAAGAGGCAAGTGTCATAGGAGAAGTTTCTGGAAGATTCCATGATCATCTACCTTGCAAATTGTCTCTGCCATTTGTCTACTCTCGCCCATCGCACCCTACAGAAGGGATTTTCAGTATGCATCGCACTTTTTGCATGCGGTAGGTGAGATGCATTGTACCCTTTGCACTGAGAAGTCTGTATGGTCCAGTTTTGACCAGTTCTGAGCAGTTTTCTGTGGAGAACTTCTGGGAGATGATGTAATCAGCTAACCTTGTTCCTTTAGGGTATGAAACAACACTTTTAGGGACTCATAATCCCTTGGTTTATGGACATATATGTTTTGGGTTGCAGTGCCCAAATATGTCTATAACAATGGCCCTAATCAGCACCCATAATCTAATTGCAAATGATCCTCAGCTGACACTTAGATATCTTATTGCCCAAGAGCAAACAATTTCACATTTTGAGGATATGTTTAGACTACTAAGAGATGATAATATACATGCCTACTAAAGGAGATGGAAAACACTGCCACGCAGCTTGAAGACCAGAGGATATCACTCCCCTCAAAGGTTGAGAGAGGAAATCAACAGGACACCTATGTATAAGCAATCAATGCAAAGGTTGAAGGTCAATTAGATAGGCCTAAAATTCAGTCCACCACTAATCCTAGGGATGATAGAAGGGAGAAAAGAAGAAGAGGAAAAAAGGTAGTGGGAAGAAGTAGGAAGGAAAGCAGGCATCTATGAACAAGAAGAAGAGACCACAGCAGAAGCATGGGATGTCAGAAAGGCTACTAGAGCCATGAAGGACATGGACATTGACTAAGTTGCTCTGAGGCTGAGCAACACTTTCAGTAGGGGGGTGATGATGAGCGTCATCATTGAGTAATTATATGGGCCTTAATTGGCCTTAATTCACATCCTAGCTAGTCAAACCAACTATTCTCACAACTTATTGCATACTTTTGATTATATTTTGTTTATGAGATGAGTTAGAGTTGGATATTTTGCTTTGTGGTCTAATGTGCATGTACTGTAGGAATAAAGGATAAAAGCAAGGAAAAATGCAAGAATAAAGGAATAAAGGGTAAAATCAAGGAACTGTGGCAAAGACTTTGGTAAAAACTCGAACGGGACAAGGGAGAGTAATTAGAGGAGGTAAATCCTCCTCATTTACTACCCCTCCATTTGAATATTCCTCCATCAGCTCGAAGTGCAAACAACCATCACTTTGAAGACTAGAAGACAGTCGAGCAAGTGAAAGGGACAGAAACCAGTTTTTCTTGAGTTGGGAGCCAAGCCTCACTAATTTGAAGAAAGTCATTAGAGACTTCAGATGTATAAATAAAGAGGCTTAGGACCTCAGTAGGATTCGGACTTCTATTGTAAAAACTTTGCTTTATTTCTTAGCTGCAAGACTTGTGATAGTTTGTTCTATAACTTATGGTTTTCATAATGAGAATGAGTTATGTTTTAAGCCAGCTCTGAGTTAACTCTGAGGGTTGTTAAGCTAGAACTGAGTTAACTCTGAGGGCTGAGGCTCTTGGGTTAGGGCCCAACCCGAGCAGCCAAAGCTCCTCTTCATTGTACATATTTGTTAGCATATATTTCTGTTCATTTGCTTAAGTAGGATTCATAGTTTTTCTAGTTATTTTCTTAGTTAGCTGCATTTTCATTACAATAGCATAGATTAGATCACTTGTGTTTTAGTTGACTTCCATTTGTGCCTTCTTTTAGTTTATAGGTTAGCTAGGCAAAAAGGATCACTATCAAGTTGTACGCAAGTGTCTCGGCCTCATCTCCTTCCTATGGGACCATGACTTGAGGAAGAGACCCTTCAACAACCCCAAAAAACATAGGTTTCTGGTTCTCGCATGAGCTATGGAGTTTGTCGTTTGATGTAGTTACTCGTTCACCTCACTGTGGTTTTCTGTCATTTTCCCTTTGAAACCTCCTTCAACACATTCTTCATGCATCATTTCCTCATCGTCTAATCCACAATAAACCTTCCCAATCACCGTCTGATCCATTAGTTTTTCTAACTGCCACTTACTTTTTGCACTTTAAGTCCCCACCGTCGATCTGCCTCACCTGATCTGATGGCTATCGCGTCACTTCAACACTTCATGTGCTTTAAAACCCCCACTGTCGATCTACCTCACTTGATCTGACGACTATAGCATCACCCGATCACCAACTAGCTTGGCCGATCTCCACTTTTTATCAGCCCCACCTGATCCAACAGCTATCGCGCAATCTTGCATGGATTAGTGCATGGTCGTTATCCACCCGAGAGCACTTGAGAAAAGTGGTTTTCTCATGTTATGTGTCGTGTAGTTAAGCTAATTGTGTGAAATTTTAAAATACAACTTACAGTCTTGAGGGCGCTCGAGAAACTACTTACCACCTTAAAAACCCGCTCCATCATTTCCGCACATTTCTTTTTCCCACGATACGATCTCTGTCGTCCATCTCTTGACTTCATCTGCATGATAAGATCTCAGTCATTCATTGTTATGTTAGCCTCGTTCGTCCATTTCTTGACTTAATATCTATGATTAGATCTTGGCCATTCATCTCCCGATAACCTTGTTCGTCCATCCACTCACTTAATCCCTCACAATACAATCTTCGTTGTTCATCTGCTTTGTTACCTTGTTCGTCCACCCATTCACTTAATTACTCGTGATACGATCTCTATTGTTCATCATGTTCATTAACCCCGTTCATCCGTTTATTCACTTAAAGCCCCGTGATAAGATCTCCACCGTCCTTTTATTCATTGATCAATCCAACGGTCCCTATGCACTACTACGTCCTTATGTCCTCCTTTCACCAATTTCGATCTCCGACTTATTTTTCCTCTTGAAACCCAATTTAGCCTAAGTTTCTTTGCTACACCTTAGTATAGTTTAATTCTCTTTGCTTCTATAACTTAGATAGAAACATTAGGTTAGTGACTACTTTAGCAATTCTGCTTAGCATAGTTGTTTAATTGGTTAATTAGGGTATGGCGTGGTTTATCTTTACATGTTGTTTTCTTCAATACTACAGTGGAAGTAGCTCTCCCTTAGGACATATTTTCTCTTCTTCCATAAAAGAGTTAAGCTTCTTCTGACCCTATAGAAGTATGGCTTGGAACCCCTGGGGTCTCTTGCCAAATGAGCAGTGACAACAGGCAGTACCTTCACTTTTACTTGTGCATATAGCATTGTCGCCTCCAAGTTTGTACGAACTCCGGGTTGATAAGTAACATTGGTAGCCCTAGGAGTTGCAACATTCTTGTTGCAATACCTAGGCTCATCACTCACATGCTAAAATCATTAGTTAAAATCAATGATATATTAAATTATTAACATAAATCCATTATTTCTCTCCACTAAATTTATGAAAGTTAATATAAAATTATTTTTTCACGATATATGTGTAGAAACCTTAAAAGTATAAATCTATCTATATTACCTAATTAGAAATAACATCCCGGATGCGGGTGACTGAAGAAGTCTTAAAGTTGATAGGACTGGGGTGGGGCAAGGCAGCTCAACACTTGCCCACCCAGTACAAGGTGTTTACTAACAGTGACGGGTATAACCCCTGGCATGCGTGCGAGCAGGTGTATTACAACCCCCCTTCAGGCGACTCAGGCTCATTCTCTCTGCCCACTACAACGGATCCTCCCTCCGCATGCTGCTACTTGCAAAGGATGGTGGCGTTCATCAATGAGGAAGTTATGAATGTGGTTTTTGTGACAGGTTGGGTAAGTTTAAGAAGTGGCAATGCCCTGAGCTTGAGCTCATTCCATGCAAATTGTTGGTTTGGGTTTATCCCATTGCCTCTGTTCGAATTTCAGCTCTCTTGGAAGTCTCTGTGTCTTCGATAAGGAAGCTCTGTCTGGCTCTTCAAGGGCAACTCTTCTAGTATATTTCTCTCTATGGAAGGGCTCTAGGCCCAAATCAGAAAATCCTTGGGTTGGTTTATTATTGTGTTCTCCCTGTCCTGGTCGCTGGCTCGCATGGAATTCATCTGGGTAATCCTTTTTCTGTATGCGTCCCTCTGTTCCACAATTCTGCCTTCTGTTCGATCTTCAATTGGGCAGGGAGGGAGATTGGTCTAGGCAACCCACTTGGTCTTCCAGGGCATTCTCCCGGATCCCCGTGTACTAGCTGCTATGAGCATAAGGCGCACTGTAACCTTCCCATTAACCCCTCTCCAATGGCTCATCTTTGACAGAGAATGGGGTGCCACAGAGGGCAACCCCAGCGTGCTCCAACTGGTTCCTCCTCGGACTCGCCCGCCCCCACTAGTGAACTCCTCACTGGTCATTATCTGGGAACCCGAAGTGGGCGTGGAAGACGGCAGACATCCAGCCAGTATCGTGGGCCTCCATCCTCGACAGGTTCAGCCATATTCACCTTCAATAACTCGCTGCATCGCCCCCAGATAACTGCCCATATTTCCGTGTTCTTTTATGAAACAACTCAGTTGGAAGGATCTGACTCCCACCCTGGCAGCTCTGGAGCAGTAGCTAGTCCTTCCTCTACAATTCAATTCGGCATTGGCATGGCACCACTACAGGCTCAGGATGCTCCAGGTTGTAGCACACAGGATGCTGAGATGGTGCCAGCGGATCCCGGACCCTCCAATCAGGTAGCTGCTCCTGAAGATGATCTGCCCGAGTTCGGTTGGTGCCAGATCGTGGAAGAAAAGCCTGCTGACTAGTTTGTTCATGCTAACGTGGGTTGGTCTTTTGACTTTTGTAATGGTTCATTTCAGGAATGTCGACTATAGTTCTAGTGTAGAAAGGCGATCTGCCTATGTTTTTGTTGTGTGGGTTCATGTGTCTTTCCAGAAAAGCTTCTTCCCATTCCCCTGCGTGGGTTCTGTTACTGGTTTCACATTTGCTTTCTTGTGATTTTTTACTCTTTCCAGAGCTTTGAATTGACTACGGTCCTCATGTAAATATTTTTTTCCTCTCTTTAATAGATTTAGCCTTACTCAGGAGAAATAAATAAGTAAATAAATAAAAATAAAATAAAATAAAATATAAATAAATAAATAAAAATAAAAATAAAAAAATTAGAAATAACATCATTTGTTCAAGTAGAATTGGCTCAATGTAACATTATAACAAAAATACAAAACCCAAAGTTAAATGCATTTCTCATTATATATTGGAGTGTTTAAATTACATCTCCAACTATAAATTATTTTTATTGACTTAAAACTATATAAATATTTTCTCCAATTATTAAGGTATTAAAAAAAAAAAACAAACAAACAAACAAACAAACAAACAAGCAAACAAACAAACAAACAAACTTAATAAAATTTCATAACCTCTAAAATACCATTATGAGATTTCCTAAATTTTGATTTAAACGATTCAATTAGGACAAAATATATAATGTTAACGCATTGATATTTTAAAGAAAGTGATTGTACATGTATTTTATATCATGGATTTTAACATGAAGTGTGATAGCAAAACATATAATAAGTCTTGATGGCCAATCTTGCCACTTGAGGCATGTTACAGAAAACACCATACTTTTAAATGGGCTTAATCACTTCAAATACCATGGATGAATACCATGGCCTTGAAAACTATCTATGGTTTAGCCTTTAACTATGCTTCATCACATTAGGGGTGGCAAAGGAGCAGGGTGATCATTCACCCCGAGAAACATTAGGAAGTCAAATTTGGTTAGGGATTGGGGAAGGTGACTAATAATGTTTCAAAAGCATATGCTCTCTACCAAGGATTAAAACAAGTTGTACAACTACAAATACAAAATATAATAGTGGTTGGATATTCACTCCTCATTCTCTCGAAAATCCTAAATGAACCTCTCCCTTCCAATCTCAAGCATGCTTAGATCATCAAAAGGATTCTTCATCTATTCAATGTCATCCCAGACAATAATTTTATCATGTGTTAAGAGCTAACAATGTTATAGTCGATGAATTGTCCAACCTAGGCTCCTCTCTCCCCAAAGGAGAGCTACTGTAGAAAGGACAGATCCTATGGGCTTCGCTCCCTTAAATATCATATGGATTGGATTAATTTTGTGATAATAATCAAGATAGGCTAAGGAGGGGAGGGTCCCCAGCATTGGTACCTAAGCCATAAACATAGGGCATGCATGCACTCTCCCCAACATGTGTCTCTTCTTGATTTCTCAAAGTAATGTGGAGCAAAGGGAACCTAATGAGCGTGACATGGATGTTCATGCAATGTGAGGACTCCACTCTTTACAATGATGATCCTAAAACCTATAGCGAGGGTGATGTCATGTAATGTTGGCTTCAGGGGAGGAGCATACTCACATGATTGCTTAGATGAAGAGGATTAGAGGAATGATACTTCATGGAGGACAATAACTTCTCTCATGATGCCAACTATAGGGGAAGATATTGATGAGGAACAAGACTCTTCAACAACTTTGGTTCCCTTGTTGGTTTTTCATGCTCTAATAGTTTCTCTCAGGCATTCAAGTCAGTTTGGTTCTATAGATGACATGGTATTGTTGTGGTACCTATTTATGTTAATTGGATTAATTCATGTTTGTATAGTGATCATGACTCCCCCATTATTGGGTCTTAGTATTAGCAGCCACAGAGTTGAGGAAGCTTGGGAAGGTGGTTTGTGCTTTCTTCCAAACTTTTGTTTCCACCTGATGGTTGAATCTCGTAAACTAAGGGATTCAGGGTGGAAAATAAATGGGTTGGACAAAACCCTCCAAACAACATAATAGGAAATCATAGATTTACTGGAAGGAATGTAATCCCTCCAAACTCACCTGCACAACTTAGAGGATGAATTGGACTTCTTGCGCTCTAAAATGCAGGAGATGAGGAAACAATGACAAAATGACAAAAATGTAAATTCTAAAGAGAAAATTCTTTCCTCTAATAATTGCCTAAATAAATTTTACTTAGAAAGTAGATACATGATGGAGATAGAAATAACAGTTTTGAGAAGTAACCTCATTTATCTGTTGTATATTGTGCTTCATCTGAGCTTTTTGCTAAAAAAAATTTGATACAAAAATCATATTGGGTTCCTGTTTAAAAAAAACTATGCTTCATCACATCAAATACCATGGATGAATACCATGGACCACCTAATACCATGGGCTCGAAAACTATCTATAGTGAAAATTTGTCCCATTTTCTTAAAAATAGGTGAATATGATTCCAAATTTATTTTTTCAGCCTAAACATAAGTTACTATGATTCATTATTTCTCTTATCCAGTAGAAAATAGGTGAATATGATTCGTTATGACATATACGGTGTGGTTATTTATATCCAAAAACAATAATAGGGTTTTGAAAGAAGGCGAAATATGAGATATTTAAATAATATAAAATATTTTCCCACCTCAAAATATTATCATGAAAATTCACCTTCTGGCCATATTTCACCCCAAAAAATATTTGGTTTTAAATTTGTGCCTTTTTCTTTGTTTCATATCGGTGGTCATCATCGTCCTTCTAGTCATGTGAAGTAACTCTTGGGTAGAGAGGTATTAATTAGGGACTTTGATAAGGGTAATGTGTTCATGTCCCAATCCATACATAACATGTTTCATCTTCCCCATCTCAGTTGTCATTTCTTTTAGGTTGGTTGTTACATATCACACATATTTGTTCATGATTCATAATACCATGAGAAGAAGAAGAAATTGTAAGGGTTATAAATGATAAGTCAAAATCCAAAGTAAATCTTGACCTCTAGCCCCTCGCTAAGAAATCATTGCACCAAATCATACGCAATGAAATACATAACTAAACAAACTAAGTTATATTGTCTTAAACCCCCATTCAATAAAATGCATAAATAAGAAAAAAAGACCATGAAGTGAAGTAAAAGAAAACAACAAAAATGCAAGAAATGGTAGGAAGACATAGTGTTGAGGAAATGGTGACTCAATGCATAAGTGTTCCATCTAAAAATGTGCTCATGTGGATGAATATCTCATGTAACCTCAGATGACTATGTAATACCACTCATGAGGCCAAGCACACACCATTCCATCTATCATCATACATGCTCCTTAATTAGTTTCTTAAGAAATACCATTCTTCTTAGGTATCAACATACCTGATACAAGTTAATGATGATCCACCCATATCTAAACTTGGAAATGGCATGAATTCTACAATTTATTATTAAGTTGAAGAGGATACCTATTGTGATTTACCTAGTGGCATTTGCATATGACAAGAATCACTTTTTATGTTGCATTGACTTCTGTACATGCCTAAATTGATGGTCATACTTGGGCACTTAGAGCCCCTTTTTGGATGATGTATCATGTACTTTGCATGGATATGATATGGACATGATATTTGATTCCTTTGGATCACATTGGAGGGTTATTTGCACCTTTTGGAGGTCACTTACACAAATTTTTGGAGAATGTCCCACTTCTTTCGAAGGTCATTCCACTACTTTGGAGGACGTTGGGCTTCTTGATGATGTGGCACATATGTAGATATTATCTAACACCACTTACATAGGGTGTGGCACCTTGATGATGGGTTGTTGCACTTTTTTTATGATGATTTGGCACCTTGAGGATGGGTTATTTGGTCACTCTATGTAAGGTGGATTTGACATTTTTGATGAATACAAAGTTCATATATAGTTAAATTGTGATTATAAAGAATAATACTTGTTTCATAGATATCTAAGACTTGCACTTAGATTTAACTTTAAAATATGCATCATTCATAAACTCAACACAAACATATTCCATTCTTTTCATTCTCACTTAGTTCAAATTCCTGCATATTCGAACAATAAAATCTTCATGGGTAGCCTAACATCTCACTATCCTCACTATTAGATCACAATCCTAGTGCCTATAAACGTGTACATACAACAAAGGTGCATATGAGATGGATATAAAGAAAAATTATAATGGAATACTATTGCACCAACATTATCGATGTTAAGGTTATCACTTGAGAGCATGTGCAAACAAGAAGAATCCATATTAGAGTGAAAGGCTTTAATTGCAACAAGGAGTGGACATGGTCCAAGCCAAATCAACAAATGCTATCAATAGTCCATCATTGAGTGACAATGAGCCTCTTATGATGATTTTTAATTGAATTGTGAACTATTGTGCCAATAACCTGCTCAACTTGGTCCATAATTGAGTCACCACTAAACATGCATTTGTCCCACAAGGATGGGAGTAGGTTGCAAGAATGACACCCATAAACATAGAAAAGGAAAAACACATTGGCATTACAAAATAACAATTTTAATGTGTGTGTGTGTGTGTGTGTGTGTGTGTGTGTGTGTGTGTGTGTGTGTGTGTGTGTGTGTGTGTGTGTGTGTGTGTTATTTTTTGTGAATTCACCACATCACACGATCAACCCCACTTAAAGCTTGTGATACAATATGACGAGGGTTGCATGGATCCCTTAAGTTTGGGTGGACCACTGCTAAGCCCCTACCTTAGCGGATACATTTTTTATAAGAGTTGATATCATTTTTTATAATATGAGACCATACCATAGGATATGCGAAAATAGTAATATTGCTCACAAATAAGACCCATGAGCCATTGATGGCCTACAAGGAATGTCTTTTAATTACTTTGATTTTAGACCATATTTTAGGATATTACATCATAATAAAATAACTTGTAAACTTACATAGATAACAACTGCAAATCACAAACAATCCATAGGACGTGGCATATTCAACTTTGTTAATATTAAAATGAGGAATAATACAATCACATCGGCACATAAACTTACACTTTAACTTTTAAATTGACAAAAAAATTAATTTAAATTCACCTTATAAATCACTTATCTTATTATAAATATATAGCAAAATACTTAATAAAATTATATATACACTCTTTACAAGTAAAAAATAAACATAAAACATAATTAGAAAAAAAAAACATTATTGTTGAGATTTTGTAACTTTATTTTATAATATGAATTGATTCTTATCTACGTTTACAAGCCATTTAACTTTTTTTTTTCATATCTATATTATTGCACCAATATTATTGATGTTAAGGTTATCACCTGAGATCATGTGCAAACTAGAATCCATATTAGAGTGAAAGGCTTCAATTGCAACAAGGAGTGGACATGGCCCAAGCCAAAACAACAAATACTATGAATAGTCCATCACTAAGTGACAATGATCCTCTTATGAGATTTTTTATTGAATTGTGAACTATCATGCCAATAACTCACTCAACTTGGTCTATAATTGAGTCACCACTAAACATGCATTTGTCCCACAAGGATGGGAGTAGGATGCATGAATGACACCCATAAACATAGAAAAGGAAAAACGCATTGGCATTGCAAAATAACAAGTTTAATGTGTGTGTGCATGTGTTGTTTTTTGTGAATTCACCAAATCGCACGATCAACGCCACTTAAAGTTTATGATACAATATGATGAGGGTTGCATGGATCCCTTAAATTTGGGTGGACCACTGCCAAGCTCCTACCCTAGCGAATGAATTTATGATAAGATTTAGTCTCATTTTTGATAATATGAGACCATATGATAGGATAAGCTAAAATAGTAATATTGCTTGTAAATAAGACCCAAAAGCCATTGATGGCCTACAAGGCATGCCTTTTAATTACTTTCATTTTAGACCATATTTTAGGATATGACATCATAATAAAATAAGTCTAATATGCAGGATTACTTCTTAATACAAGGTTCCATTTTGTAAGCAACATTATAATAGTTTATATCTTCTTCAACTTTTGATTTAGGTTACTACTTTATAATATTAAAACATATTTTCAAAATATTAAAACAAATAAAATTGTTAAAGTTTTTAAGTAAGGAGATTTTTATAGTTGAATTCACAAAGTTAAGATTCAGTGAGTGTTTAGTTAAAACAAAGAAATTTCTATTTTGCATTAAAATCATTTATAACAAAAAATTACACAACAAATGACATAAATTGGCTTTTGTTTGTTGTTTATATTCTTAAATAACTAATGCATCTACAAATGCTCATAAGTCTTTACCTTGCATTATTTGAGGGATTGATATTTCAAGGCCTTATATGACTCTTACACAAGTTTCCCATGAAATCAAGCTAGCTATTAAAGGTAGGTAAAAATGTTTGAAACAAAAATATTTAATATCATAAAATCAAGTTAGCTATTAAAGTAGGTAAAAATGTTTGAAAGAAAAAACATTATATAATATTAAAAGAACACATAATTAATCATGAAAATGTATGTTGACTTAGGGGCATACCAAAGAGCTATAAAGACTTATAATGGAGGGGACATGTTTTTTCTTATGAATACATTATATTATTTTGAAATATGTTGTTAGTAAAATAATACTTAAGTTTTAGGCATTTTATATTTTTATGAAAAACAAACAATAAAAAATATTTAAATTATTAATAGATTAGATATAAAATAAATGTAAAATTGAGACTATAATATTAGTTTCAATTATAAATCAATTTATGAAAACAATTAAATATATATATAAATAAAATATATATATATATATATATATATATGATGAGCATAATAAATATATAAATATATATATATATATATGATAATAGATAGAATAGATATATATAGATATATATATATATATCCCAAGGAAAAATCGTAATCTTTCATTAATTTTGAAAAATTACATATAGTAGATGCTTGACACCATATGCATCATTGACTCTTAGTCATATCAGTGTGTACAGGTCACAAAATTCCTCAAAGTCCATTCCTAAAATGGTTGGAGAAAAGAAACATATTCACCACGCATGGTGATAACATGAGAGTCTGAAAAGTATGTTTTCAAAAACTGTGACATCTACAATATATACACCACGCAGGGTGATCTCATAAGATATGTTCTGCAAATAAAACTATGATATATACAGTGTAAATTATAACTAAGCATTTTCAACAAAATTTAGGGTCCATCTACCCTATGATATTCCTGATCTATATATGGCTTGTGGTAATATTGGTACCGTGCAGTACCCCTCTGCTCCTGAATCATCCACTAACCTCTGGGTAGTAGCGTGGCCTCCTTGGAAAGCTTGTCAGTGCTGTTGTTATGTTCCCTGTAAATATGATGACATATGATGAATTTAAAATGTGTTTTGAATATGTTCACTTCATCCAAAATATTTCTAAGTGTGTGTGCTTGGCAGACAGTGATATTATTGAACCAATTTATAATGATTTTGGAGTCCCCGTAAATCTGTAGATTGTTGCATTCATGGCTTAGAGAAAAATGCAATAAATGGAGAAGAGTGATAAGTTCAACATAATTGTTTGTCCCTTCTCCAAGTCCCATCTTGACCCTAAAATGATATTGGTCAGAGAGGTACAGTATAAATCCTCCCCCACACCATTTTCCTGAGCGGCACCGTAAAAAAAAGCCCAGGGAATGGATTGATCAATGGGATTGGGTGCAAGAGGTCTTCGAGGGCAAGGCATAGTATATTCAGGGAGCTCTTGATAGGCGGAAATGATTTTTGCAGAGATAATCTGCCATCTGATTACACCATCTTCAAAAATTATTCTATTCTGAGCCAGCCAAATAGACCAACAAATTATCAGAGGAAGACAAATCAGTTTTGATCGAGTATGTGAATTGTGCCAGTTTTTCCATGCTTGGTTAATGTTTTCCCCCTCCCATCTGCAAGTAAAGTGAATCACAGTTGCGATGGACCTCCAAAGACTGACCATAGCATCACATTTGAGAAAAAGATGATCAGTCGATTCAGAGGCTTTCTTATAAAGAACACACCAGTGTGGTTTGTGAATGGCTTTGTGAGTTAAGGATTCCCCTGTGGGGACTTTATTGCTAAGTACGCACCAAAAAAAGAGCTTGGTTCGCGGTGGGGTTTTTAACTTCCATATAGCCTCCCACCAATATTGTGTATTCTCAGGTTGTTTGTTGTTTATCGGCTCGAGGTAACTAAGTTTTGGGGTGTATGCTCCGTTTTCAGCAAGGCACCACATAATTTCATCCGATCCCTCCTTAATTATGATGTGGGACTCAATCAATGCAACGATGTAATCATTCCACATTTGGTACCAATGACGAGGGATATTTAGCTCATGTGCAGATTTCCAGGCCTGTGCATATATGGTGGTATTAGCCTGGTCAACAATATGTGCAATAACATTGATAACTCTCTGATTAAGATGGAGTATTAACTCTCTCGGAAGCTGGTATCGACTGCCTCCCCCTGTCCAGGGGTCTAGACCGATGCACACTTTTGTGCCATCATTTGTCCGCCATGCCACATTATTGCGAATGTTCGGGAGAGAATGGAGCAGATCTTTCCAAACCGAAGAAATACCAGTCCTTTTCCATAGCGGCAACCTAACCCAGTCCATGATTTGGAGAGGCCATATGTATTTGTGGTAAGTAACAAAGGTCCAAAGGTTCTGATTGGAGAGGAGTGTCCATCCCATTTTTGCAGCAAGTGCTTGAGCAAAAAGGGGTAGATCTTTTAATCCCCATCCTCCCCATTTTTTGGGCAAGACAACCTTGTTCCAACTAACCCAGGCAAAAGTTCTCTTATCCTCTTTACCACTCCAAAGATATCTGCAGCAAATCTGTTGTAGGCAAGCAAAGATGCTTTTGGGAATACAGGCTAAAGCCATCCAGAAAATAGGGGTGGCCTCCAAGACTGATTTTATTAGCACTAATCTTCCTGCTCTGGATAAGAAACGATGACACCAATTTGTTAGCCTTTTCTCCAATTTGATGACCAGCCATATCCAATCGGTAATTTTTTGGCTCATGGGTTTGATCCAGAACCCTAGGTATTTGAAGCCATGGTCAAGTGGGAGAATGCGATATGGGAAGTGATGTTGTGCATAGCGATATTCATGGATGGATGTGTGAGCTAAAGTAATGGTGGATTTCCCATGGTTTGCCATCATACCTGTAGCCCTGGAAAAAAGGATATTAGATTATCAAAAGAAACAGAGTCTCGAATGCTATCGTCCAGAAAATAAGGACATCATCGACAAATAGGAGATGTGTGAGATAGCAATGATCATTTATTTTCAGACCGAATAGTCTGCCAATTCGTTTTTCATGTGCAATTAACTGACTGATTCCTTCCATGACAATGAGGAAAAGGAGGGGGGAAAGAGGACAACCCTGTTTGAGTCCCCTTTCGGCACGAAAGAAATGGGAAGTAGAGCCATTAATGAGGACACTGAAGGAAGTTGTGGATATGCAAGATATGATCTAGGTGGTAAAAGGATGTGGGAAACCCAAGTGGATGAGAAGCATTTTGATGTAAAGCTAGCTGACACGGTCGAAAGCTTTCGCCAAGTCAATCTTTAAAATGATATCTTTTAGCTTTTTGGATCTAATAAAGTGTATAGCCTCTTGAGCAGTACCAATGGCTTTATGGATCTGACGGTTCTCTAGAAATGTGAACTGTTCAGGTGAAATATAATGTGAGAGGATGGGCTTGATCCTGTCGGCAATGATCTTAGAAATGATTTTGTAGAGACAATTGCATAGAGAGATGGGGCGTAAGTCATTGAAATAATATGGAGAATTAGCCTTGGGGATAAGGGCAATGAAGGTGGAATTGATGGCATCATATAATTTTCCAGTGGTCCTGCATTCCTCCACAACATTGAGTAGGTCTTGTCCCAAGAGCTCATAAAAAGCCAGATAAAACTCAATAGACCACCCATCCAGTCCTAGGATCTTATATTTTTAAAACCACTTCAGGGTCCCCTCAAGTTCAATAGGTGTCACTAGTGAATTGAGCTCCTTTGTCGCCTCTTCATCTACAAACTGAGGGGAAAAGCCAGCCACTTGTATAATATCTGCTAGATTGGTCCCTTGGGGAGATTTGTAAAGATTCTAGAAGTCTGAGGTACCCAAAAGAGATAGTTTATTGAAGGTGTCTACCACACCTCCATCCGGTATTGACATATTCCAAATAGTGTTAGCTACCTTTCTTCCCTTTGCAAAGTTTTGAAAGAACTTTATGTTATCATCTCTAACTTGTAGCTAGATTTCCCTGCTCTTAAGTCTCCAGGTTTCCTCTCTTTCCTTCAATATCCTGTCCTTATGTTTCTCAAGCTCAATAAGATGGGTTTTTTCATTTGCAGATGAAAATCCCTTATTGTTTTCATCCATAAGAGTGCTCAATTCAGATTCAATTAGAGATAGGATCTGATCATCCCTCTATTTTTTCTCTTTGGCCCAGGAGATGGATAGATGCTTGACTTGAGATAGATTGTGGCAGAAACCCTCAGCTAAGGATCTGTGTCTCAAGATGGGATTTGCCTTCCAATAGTCAGTGATCATCTTGATGTATCCCAGATCCTGTAGCCAAACATGATTGAATTTGTAGGGGGGTTTAGGTTTTGATTTGGGAACAAAGATCTCCAAATATATTGCGGAGTGGTCAGATATGCCCCCAGAACCCACCCATTGTCTATATCTATACAGGATACAATAGGGGCACCTTTATCAGGAATCAATCGAGCCGCCTAGGCAAAGCAACATCCCTACCCTTATATTTCTCCAAGTGGGCAGGGGCTTTATCATGGGGACATATGTAAGGTTATGCTGCTCCAAAGTATTCATAAAGTACCCTGATAGAGGATCTACTTGTGCTTGGGATCCCTAAGATTCCCCAAATCCTATGGAGAAATTAAGATCACCCTCGATGACCAGATGATCGGGTGAAGTAATCTCTAGATTGAGAAAACGCTGCCAGAAATCCTCTTGTCATTGACAAGGTCCATATACATTAATCACTTGGATATTCATACCAAGATCGACTGAGAAAATATTCATACCTATAAACCCTAATCCTCCCTAGGATGTTGCAACCTTAATGGTGCGAGGGTTGTGTCCAATGGCAAGTCCCCTTGATCGTCCCACAACATCAAGGGAGTAAAAAATCCAACCAGGTTTTAAGGATGATAAGGTTCTAACGATGAGGTTAGCATCCTCCAAGGTTTCTTGCAGCATAATGATATCCACAGGCTCGGCTTCAAATAACCTCTGCAGGGCTAGTTTTTTGGAGGCACTAGCCATGCCTCTACAGTTGAAGGAGAGCCATTTCATGGTGGAATCCTCCCACGAGTGTTCAATGCTCTAAGAACCCCTTCCAGAGTGGTTTGTTTGCCAGTGATGACTTTTGCCCTGGCCTTTTGTATGGCTTTTGTGAGATAGGACTTTTGGCCACGAGACGATTGAACAACCAAACGAGGAAGAGTGAGACCCAACCCTATATAGGAGAGAGTAAGGTTCTCGGGGAGGGATCGAGAGCGTAAATTGTATGAGTGTTGCGGTTCCAATCGATCCAAGAAGGATGGGGGGGGGGGGGGAGGGGGGAGGAGGGACAGATGGAGCAGTGGTGGAAATGATGGGAGGGGGCAAGGTAAGAGCGTAGGTATGGAGGGAGAAATGATCCTAATAGATGCATAATTAAGTGGTGCACTGCAAGAAAAATATACAGATGAGATAGGGAGAGAGACATGAGGAGTACCTGCTTTTCTTGCAACCTTAGCAGCAGCAACTCGGGATCACGTCATCGGAGGCGATGGAGTCTTGTGCGCTTCTTCTGCTGCCATGGAAGTACCAACCCGATCAGGCGCTTGGGGGACCAAAACAGGGGTGTGGGCCAGGGTGGAGTCTACTTTACCTTTTGAGTTAAAAGGAGCACTCAGAGAATCAGATGAATTATTGATTAATGGGCATTCCTTGAAGATGTGCCCCACCTTGTGACATCTCCTACAGTGAAATGGGACACCTTTGTAGTCCAAGATCTGAACCCGAGTGTAATGCCTCCATTTTAAAGTAATTTTTTCCTCCAAGCCTTCTCGCGTATCCAAATGCACCAAGATGCGAGCCAAGGTTCGATTCTTGGTCTACACATAGGTCTTATCGAAGTCAAGGTAGGTGCCTAGTGTATTCCCAATCCTGACAAAAACATATTCAAAGCAATACTGAAGTGCGAGTCCAAGTAATCAAAACCAAATAGGTCCAGCCCCTATATGCTCCCTTTCCGGGTCAAACAATGGACTCCATCGCTTAAGGAGAACCGACGCCCTCTCTATATGCCAGTATTTCGCGAGAACCAGATCTGTATATTGCTCCTTTGTAAATGAAATGCAAACCACCCCTAGGAAGAATCTGGACCTCCAGTAATTCTTTGAGGGTATTGCCCCGAATTTCCTGGACCCAGAGGGTCAGTCTCTTCGCTATGTAAGCCCTACCTTGGACATGCCCAACCAAAATAGAGTTGGCCTTGTTCGTGATTTCGCCCATCGATATATCCTCACCGAAGGAAATAATGAAATCCTTTGTCGAAGCTTTCGCACACTTTACTTTCCTTTTTTCGGTCCGCGGAGCAGATGGATGATACTGTAATAGATCAGTGGATATACCTCCCTCTTGCTGAAGCTCAGTTGTCAATTTAACCCTAATCACAGTATTTCCAAAACAACCTGAAGGTGGAATGACAGGGTTTGATAGGTTGCGACTTTGAGGACCCCCGAGTGTCTGGTTCGGAGGTGGCAGAGGGCTAGACGGGTGCAGTTGATCGGCGGGAGGGCACGGCTCGAATGAAGAAGAGGGCGGTATGACAGCGTCAAGCAGGTGCAATGTCCCAGGTCAGAGCAGAGGGCAATCCAAGGCAGAAGAATCTATGGATAGCGAGTCGAATTGCAGAGACGATGCGGTGTGGCCAGGGAGGGTGACCACCGGGGTGGAGCAGGAAGGAACATAAGTGGATGGTGGATGCAAACTAGAAATCGATGAATTACAGTTAGGGCTTCTGAAAATGCCCTGATCGAAAAACGAATCCAAACAATATTCCACCTCTTTGTAATCCATGCTTTCTTCCATGATGAGGTAGGGGACCGACACCGTGACCGCCAAGAACAGTTGATAGTGACGCAGGGAAACAGATGTCGTCGGTCAGCTGAAAGACTGCGGGGTTATGATGAAGCTACAGTGAAACTGGCGAATTACCCTAATCCCTCTCTAGGCAGGCTATGCGGACATGCCTCCATTATATATATATATTTCAACTCAAATATTGATCATCTATTTAAAGAAGTTATATTAATATACCAAGGGACTCAAATGTAGAAAGAGACTCAAATGCAACAAGAGTCTAGAAATAGAACTTGGATTGCATTTTCAAAAATATCTTTATATTGATACAGAAGGTGATAAAAGATCACAAATGCAATCATATTGGGGTCTTAATAGTAAGACTTAAAAAATATTTTGTTAAAGATTTCTCAATATAACAAAGGGATATATTATTTAAATAGTGACACAATAATTTTAGATGGTTTTTTTT
>APFE030114386.1:20790-49976 GCA_000404065.3 Pinus taeda | reverse complement strand
ATGAAAAGCTTAGATCACCCAACACTATGATATTCCACCAGGAAACCAATAGCACTTCCTTACAAGATACAAGATTCCTGCCTCTGGATCTCTGGGATGAGGGATCCATATATAGATGATTGCAGGGGGGTGAGTCAGCTTCTGGGTTTTTGATTAGTGTCCTCTCTGATAGTTCTTGATTCCACTTGGAGATTGATGATCTCTTACTCAAATTCTGGGTGAATTCAGAGAGGCAAGTGTCACAGGAGAAGTTTCTGGAAATTCCATGATCATCCACCTTGCAAACTGTCTCTGCCATTTGTCTACTATCGCCCATCGCACCCTACAGAAGGGCTTTCCAGTATGCATCGCACTTTTTGTACTGAGCAAGTGAGATGCATCGCACCCTTAGCACTGAGCAATCTGTATGGTCCAGTTTTGACTAGTTCTGAGCAATTTTTTGTGGAGAATTTCTGGGAGATGATGTAATTAGCTGACCTTGTTCCTTTAGGGAATGAAACAACACTTTTAGGGACTCAGAAACCCTTGGTTTATGGACATATGTGATTGGGGTTTCAGTGCCCAAATATGTCTATAACACAAAGGCTCAAGGGTCAAGGCTCAAGGGTCAAGGAGGGGCCCCATCAAGGTGGGTGGAAGGCTCAAGGCTCAAGGTGGACCGAAGGCTCAAGGTTGGCAGAAGGCTCAAGGTGGGGCTGGGGCCCCATCACTTGCCCTTTAGGCAAGCTCCTTATTCATTTCAGTGGTCTTGCCTGAAGGGCAAGTGATGGAGCCCTAGCCCCACCCTGAGCCTTCGGCCCATGTTGATGGGACACCCATCCTTGATGGGACCCCTCCTTGACCCTTGAGCCTTTGGCCTCGTATCTTTTAACTTTGAGAAAAAACTCCTAACATCACCTCCTACCTCTGGGCCTAGGTAAAGGAAAGAAAGGCCAACCAAAAAGAGCATAGGGTGGGTATAGAAAAATGAACAAAACCCAGCTACAAACACTCCTCGCTAGGATACCATCACAGGTTCCGAGTAAACAAGCTCATTACCTCTGGTCCTAAGCTTAACAAATTTGGTTAGGGAGAAAGGAAGCCTTGCCTCATTTGTTGTGGTGCCACCCGTTGTTACAGACGAGTGGGCCTAAGGGGGCTACGAGGCATGGTCTCCCAGCCCATATATATGGGGTGTCCCATCTCTGAAAGCTAGGATACCATCACAGGTTAGGTGTAGGAACCCAACAGATTCACGGATGATGTTAGGGAGCCAAGGGATTGCCTTGGCTCAATCAATGTGGTGCCACCTGTCTGGTGATGGACAAATGGGCCTGAGGGGGTAGACATGACTCGCAGCCTGTTCCTGTGGAATTATTATGTCTATTTGGAATCCCTTATTCCTGTCTTAAACGTCCTCTCAATTCACGATTCTTTTTCTCATTGATCTTTTCCTCTCAAACTCATTTCATCGAAGAGTTAAAACATTATTATCATATTTTCCTGTCAAAATTACCATTCTCAAATGATTCCCATGGACGAATCGTGAAGTTCCCCCAGGTTTGAGCTTTCGCTCGTCCCCTCTAGCATTGTTGCAGAGAATCGAGTTTCAAAGAACCAAAACCTTTCGTAGAATTTTCCACCTGCAACGTTCTTTGAAATCATCCCTGCATTATCGGGTTTAGTGTGTTTTATTTTTAGTTTTTAAGCATAAAGAAATTGCGTCCCGACAACCGAAAAAGGAAATTTCTTGATATTACTCCACACGTCGGGAAATGAAGTGAAGTATCAAACTTCATTTCAAACACGCATCTACAAATCAGAGTGACCTTGCATTCCATATGGTAATGTGTTGAGTAAGTATAGTGACAGTTAGATTGAGAAATTGGTGGGTATAAAAAATTTGTCAAGCGGGTTTAACTAAACTGATAGTGGATTCTATAGCCTTCAAAGGGAGAAGTTGGCACAAAAGCAAAAAAAATGGAGTTGAAATTTTCAGGGCATTTATGAGCAGAGCAGCATGGTGAGCAATATGAGCAGAGCAGTAGTGAGAGCAGCAAGCAGTGAACAATGAGCAGTGTGAGAGCAGGGAGTTTTTATGCAGCAGAAGTATCAAGTAGTGAGCAAGCAGCAACAAATGCATTCAAACATGACAAAGGAACTAGAAATTTCAGAACATGTGGAGACAAATGATTTAGGACAAATGAAAATTGCCTCATTCGCCAAAGCTAGGAAGTGGGTTTGGGTCAATGCCAAACAATATCGGGGCATTTTAAGACGAAGAATAGCCCATCTAAAATGGGAGCAAACAAGGAATAAACGGTCTAAAAAGAAAAGTAATCGACCCCTTCACAAAAAGCACTCAATCAAGTCTCCTCCACAAGCACGTGGCAACAAGAAGTCCAAAGGAAAAGTCATTGATGATTCTGCCTTATATAGTTCCACATCCACAACTCTCACCTGGTCATCTAATCTTTATGTGAAAGAATTGTTAAATACAAAACAAAGGTTGGAGGTTTTCGAAGCTAAAGGGCAGGAAAGAGATCATAAAATTCATATAATAATGGTTGAGAACAAGGCATTAGCAGAAAACAATAAAATTTTAAAAGAACAAGTCACATTGCTACAAGAAGCTCTCTTGATAAGGAAGACAGAATGGCAACGCATGAGGTGGATGTGCAAAACATAAAGAAATCTGTAATGGAAAGTACAGAGGTGGTAAATGTCAAATCATCCCAGGATAAAGGGAAAATGATTGCCCAAATAAACAACCATGAAGAGAACGCAAGAGAAGAAGCGAAAGGAGATTCCACCAAAGTTTCCAAAACTTGGGCTCAAGTTATTAGCAATTATGCTAATAAGGAAGGAGAAACAAATATTCAGGTTGACAACATGCAAGATAGTGAAGGCAAGGAAAGACAAAATAGGTTAGCAAACATAATTACTAAAGGGGTGAAAGACTATGGGAAAAATGAATGTACTATTGACCTTGCAAGAGATTTCTTGAAAGACAAGTTGCTATGGCAAGGACAAATATGCCAAGCATGGAGGGTGGGTAAGTTTAACAGGGAGAGAGCCAAGCCCATACAAGTCATTATGCCTAGCTTGTGTGATAAATATATCATTCTAAGCAAGAAACACCTCTTGATGGGTTCTCCTTTTTTCCTAGAAGAAGATTTAACTGTAAAACAACAAGAGGAAAGAAGGGAGGAAATTTTAAAGGTTAGAGCAGCAAGAGATGAAGGAAAGAGAGCATGGATTTATAAAGGCAAAGCTATGATAGCACGATTTAGACCTCCTTCTAGAACAGAGCAGCAAGATGGTGATAAAAAAGAGGCAACAAACTCTTCAACAGGAAATCATAAAGTAAGGTCAGTATGGGAAAACAGGGACAAAGACTCAAATGGAGTCTTGCATGCCAAAATAAATAGCAATCAAGTCATACCCAGGTTTCCTTAAGATTGGTTTGTTGGAACTGCAGAGGTTACCAATGGAGACGAGGACCTGGGTTAGGGCCTATTGCGGAAAATAGAAACATAATTTGCCTCATAGAAACACATGAGCATGAAGGGTGCAAGACATCTTTGTTTGAAAGATACTGGAAGATGGCAGTGTGGAAGAAGACAACAAGGAATGGCAAAGGGCACGGGGGTATCATGGTTTTAGTAAGGGAGAAAGAAGGTCGTCTCATTCAGTTAGAAAAAGAAGACTCAAATAAGCAACTCATTTGGTTTAAAATATCAGAAAATGGAAACCACATCAGAATTGTAGCATGCTATTTTGTGCCGCAGGTTTCAAAAATCTACAAAGGTAGAGGGCTTGACCACAAAGATCCATTTGCAACTTTAAAAGCGGATATTGCAACATATTCGCAGCTAGGTGAAGTCCTTATAGTGGGTGATTTCAATGCTAGGACTGCAAGTGAGCAAGCTAGCATTCTTTGTTGTAAAGATGATTATGACCCTATTTGGCTTACAGAAGAAAGTAACCATTAGTGGGAAAGAATTCCAGAGGACAAGGGTTGCAATCTCTTTGGTGAACAATTGCTTACTCTATGTGGGGCCTTTTATTTAGTCATTTGTAATGGCTTGACTAGATGGGCAAAGTCTGGCAATTTCACTTGCAATACTTACAATGGAGCAAGTGTTGTAGATTATGTAATTTGCTTGCATGGTTTGTGTGAGAAAATGGAAGAAGTTTTGGTTGGAGATTAGCTCTGGGATTTAAAATTAGATCACAAGCCAATTTATTTATGTTTCTCTTGGTTTGGAAAGAAACAATTAGAGTAAAAAATTCAGCATGTCCAACAAAATCTCCCACAGGGCAAAATTCTTTTGACCCCGAAAAATTGTAATACCTTCAAAATGACGGTAGAGAGGCTCTTTGAGAAGGAGAAAATTACAATTCACAGCCTTCATAGTCATGAATTAACACATTTAATTCAATGCGCACTTGAAAAGTGCAAAAGAACAAAAATTAAGAAGTTTGAAACAAATTTCTTTCCGGTTAATCCGTGGTTTGATGAAGAATGCAAAAAGGCAAGGAGAATGTGGAAATAGTCAAACAAATATAACATAAAGCTCAAATCTTACAAGTAGTTATTAAGAAAGAAAAAGACCGATTTCATGGTTTCAAGGAGGGAAGAACTAATCTTCCTTGGGAAAAATAATCCCAAATTATTTTAGAAGGAGCTCCAACCGAAAAAGATACAAATTGGAAATAATATTACAGCTTCTAAATGGTTTGACTATGCAATACAACTCTATGAGCAGGTTCCCAAGGTTGATCCTTCCCCCTTGGTCAACATTGATACAAAACTCTTCACGGTATAGGAGGTAGAGATGGGTATCAAGAAGTTGGGTGTTGGAAAAACAAAAGACTTCGCTGAACTCCAAAAAAAATATCTAAAGTGGGGCTCAAAGATTCTTGCACCTCATATTACAAAAATCTTCTACAACATCATACAACAAGGGCTCCCCACAGATTGGACAACTAGTCTGGCAATACCTCTTTTCAAGAGTGGTGATGTCAATAATCCCACCAATTATAGGACCATCATGATAAACCCTTTGTTTGCAAAGCTATTTGGAAGCATGCTAGAAAAAAAAATTAGCAAGTGGGTAGAAGAAAGAGATAAGTGTGCTAAAGGGCAAGCAAATTTAAACCTAAACATTCTACAATTGATTTAAGGCACATCATTGAAAAAGTTTAGGAGAAAAGGGAAGAAGTCTTTTGTTGCTTTGTTGATTTCAGAAAAGCGTTTGACTCGGTTCCTAGGGATAAACTTTGGCACAAAATGGAGGAACTTGGGGTTCCTGAACATTTGAGAGCAGCTATGCATAGGTTGTATGAAGAGGTGAAAGTCAAAATTAGAACTCCAACAGACATTTTTGAAAGTTTTAGAAGCGATATCGGGGTCATGCAAGGTTGCCCACTGTCTCCTACCCTTTTTGGTTTATATATCGACAAGCTTGAGGAGTGGTTAAATTCACAAGGGGGTGATGGTATATATTTATGCAAGTTTGTTATAAGGCTTCTTTTGTATGCAGATGACCTTATTCTGATTGCTAAATTGGCTCTTGGTTTGCAAGAGCACCTACTATCCCTTGAGCATTTTTGTGAAAGTGTTGGGATGCAAGTCAATATCAGCAAAACAAAAGTTGTGGTCTTCTTTAAGAAAAGAAAACATAACCAGCATAAGTTCTACTTTGAAGGCAACATTATGGAAGAAGTTGCGGATTACAAATACCTCAGAATAGACTTCAACAAAAATCTAAGTTGGAATGGTTGTAGAAAGAAAAGAACTTTGGGGGGTTGGAAAGCATTTTATGCTTTTCAAAATAGGTGTAGAGAGGTAGAGTTATGAGACTGGAAAACCACTTAAACTCTTTTTGGGCTTCTAGTGATTTCAGCGATTCTCTATGGTTGTGAATTGTGGGCTAGCAGTACCTCCGACATGCAGTGGAGACAAATTGAGAAAATTCAGAAGCATTTGATTACAAACAAATTTAAGATTAAAAGTGCAGTTCCTTATGATATCTTGTTAAGTGAAACATGGACTACTCCTGTTGGCAATTGCTATGGTGCTAGTCATAAGGTATCTAAAAAAAATTGAGCAAATGGAAGAGGGTAGATGGCCTAAGGTTGTCTTTAATGATAGATTGTGCAAGAGCAAAAAAACTTGGATGCAGAGAAATAACAAATGGTTTAGTAAATGGGGTATTTGCTTGAATGTGTGTCCCATAAACAACAAAGAGATAAAAGCTTTTGTTATGGAAATGTTCCACAAACTTACTTGGGATAAGGAGCTAGGAAGAAAGAAAAATTACTATATTTAAGTGTTTAATCCCACTCATAATCATCAACCAAAAGCATACATAGAGGCCAATATCTCTTCGAGAGCCAAAATTCTTATTGCTCAGTTAAGGACTAATTTTCATCAACTCCATTATGAAACAGGGCGCTGGAAAAGGCCAAAGCAAGTGTGGGAGGAAAGGGTACACATTTTTTATTCTTCTGGAAAAGTGGAAACAGAAAAAGATTTCATTTTAGAATGTGAGCCCTTCAAAGACAATAGAGAAAGTTATGCAGATATGTTGGTAGTTAGCTCTTGGGATAATCTATTTAACGAGGGGTTTGTCAGAAGTTGAGAGCATTTATTTTGAAGCTCCACAGAAAAAGGGCCGAATACATCAAGCACATGAAGAAGGAATTTGTCCCATAAGCTATCTTTAGCCTCGTAGACGTTAAAATAATTTCTTCATTTCTTTCTTTCTATAAACATTAAATAATAAACATAAAACAAAATTAAAAAAATTCATATTATTGATATTTTTTAATTTAATTTTATATATAATAAATACCTATCGCACATTTATAAGTCATTTAATTATTTTTTCATATATATACTTTTTTTTGTTATTCTAATAAATCAATAAAAATCACTACATAGGGAAATGAACCCACAACTTCTAAACTTACAAACTATTTAATTTATATACCTGAACTAATATATTTTTAATACGACAATTAAACTACACATCAAATTAATATGAAATTTATTTGAGTTAAAAAACTCAAAGTTTAAAATTTAATTGCTAAAATCTCCCATGCTCTTCTCAATTTAAACTTATAACCTTTTAAAAATAAATATATTAATATTTTTAACCCATAAACCTACTCTAGCCTTAAATACATTGAAAATAAATAGAACACCGTCCAGTTTCCGGACCAATTATAACCGGAAAAGCCAATTTTCAAAGAATCCGAGCTTCCACAGGCGTGATCCACGGTCTCATGTTTACTTTTCGATACCAATTTCAGACTTCGAGAAACGAGAAAAGTAATATCGCAGGGCATTGACTTTATATAGATGGATAAAAACATGGTAGTATCAATTGAAACATTGCTCGCGTCGCTTATGAGAGGCGAATATGCCGCTGGCAGCGTCTGCAATCTATTTTTTGAATCTTCGAGGGGATGTTCTCATCAATCGCCTTTACCGCGATGATGTCGGGTATGTGCTTGTCTTTCTTCTTGTATTTATTCTATCACAGGAAGACAGTAGAACCATATAGTCTCCCATTTAGGGATATTTATTTGCTAAAGCCGACATAAAAATACGGACTTCCCTTGCCATATTTCGGTTGAAAACTCAGACAGTACGCGGTTTATGGCAATGAAGTCTTACGATATCAATTAACAAGTCACTGCTTATGTGATGTGGTCATGACAAACTCCAAAGTTAGCACGAAATGATAATAAACAGAAGTAACAATAGTTAGAAATATCACCAGAAAGAAGTTGGGAACCGTGGAACTGCGGAATTCTTGCATTAAAGGTGTAATCTAGCTCCAAGTTTAACTCTTTTTGCGAACTTGAATTTGACAGACTAAAGATGGTAGTCTTTCGTGTTAGACTGAACCATTTAAAATTGCCATAAATATTGTCTATTTGAGCACGTGGGGCTTAAAAATTGCAAACACAACGAGGCTAAACTCCTTTCACAAACCATACAATTATAAATATACACTTTCTCTAAGGAAAATAATAGAATTTTTAACCGTATTTTGAAAAAATTTGTTAGAAAATTTGGAAATCCAGGTTACAGCTTTCAAACAAATTTCAGGATTTTGGTTGGCCTATAGTGCTGAATGGATTTCAGCCATAAAAAAAATTCAAATACTCTCAAGATTGGATTTTAAATTTTTTTTTCGCGAGACTTAAATGAGAATTTCACTGTCTATACGAAATTGTGGTCTGTGTAAACCACGCCAATAAGAAATATTCATCCTTAACGAGAATTTCACTGTTTAGACGAAATTGTGGTCTGTGTAAACCACGCCAATAAGAAATATTCATCCTTAAGGTGATTGACAAGTTGCAATTGAATCCAAGAAAATGTTGAAACAAGAGGACTAATCCTTTGAAAATGCTAACATAATGGTTAGCTGCACCCAGTGAAGCAAGGTATACTCTACCGTCCAGGTGGAAGAGATGTTAGTCATGTCCCCTAGGTGAGTATGTGGTTGGGCCGTTAAAGGAAAAATGGATGGTGGGAATGTCAAAAAAATAAAATAAAATAGAAAAAGCTCACTGTTATATACATGTATGAATTTTTTTCAAGGTAAACCTTGCAGGATCCCCTGCTTATTTGAAATTCTTTGACATGTCCAAATGGAGGGTGAGTTTAATTGTCGATTATATTAGTAGCTGGTTATCCCGACGGACATGACTGGACTAAAACCTATGGACTGTGGCCTTCCGATTGAGAATATAATATACCTGGGGTGGATGGTTCAAATGGATTGAACTAACCCTATATATATATCCCAAAGGGTTAGTTCAATAGAGTGAACCATCCCCATTAAGAACATACCTTGGGTGATTGAACCAACTTTTTGGGATATATATATATATTGGATGGATGGTTCAATCATTTGATCTAATCTTTTAGGATATACATAAATTTTTTGTTGTTGTTAAGTTTGGCAAGTTTTTTGTTTTTGTTTTTGTTTTTTGTTTTGTTTTGTTTTTTTTTTTTTTTTTTTATTTTTTTATAGGCAAATTTACATAACATAGATGGTTAGGTGGCCTCAACTTGCCCATTGGGAAACCAAGTTTGTTGGCCACGTATACGCATTGTATGCCATCCAAAAAGAGTAAAGTTTCAGTCTTTCTAGCCAAGCTATATATGTTTTTGTTTCATGACCATACTCTAGATTTCTATCTATACATAAACATGGGTGATTATCTAGTCCTTTTGCTCCTCCGAGGCCGATTCCACTAAGGCAGGGTCCTTGACATATGATCTAGGCATCTCAGACAGTTCCAGGATACATGGAATATGTGTCTCAATTCTGTCTAGCCTAATATCTTGCTTATGGAGTTGAAATTGAATTTTCTGGGAGTCTTGTTTGTAGCTCGGCATACCTTGAAGAGAAACAACCATGCCCACCGAGATATGTTCCACAACTTTGGCCATCATGCTTTTCATCAGCGAGTATAGATACAGGGTTTTCTTGAATTGTGTTATCCTGCCTCGAGTGTTACCTGGGTCTGGGACAAGGGTCCTCGAGTTTTCTGTGTCCTCCTCAGTCTCGCTGCCTTGCTTAACTTCCTCTTCCCATTCCTCTAAGATTTTTCAAATGCCTTCATAAGTACCCTTGTGATATGCCTCAGCATCTTCACGGATAAGATGATCAACCGATTTTCTCCCCCTATGGGGCTCGGACGTGCTCGGGTTCTTTTCATTTCTGGGCACCTGTCCCTGTCTTCCACGTCCATGGCCTTTCGTGGGTCGAGCCATGGCGGAGGGGCCCAAAACCTGTTCACAACAACAATTTGTTAACCAACAACCATTTAACATAGTATGACATTGCTCCCATCCCTGAGTTGAGTTACCGGTGTAGTCCGCCTCACTATGCTCCTCCCCTTGTGCTTGCTATCAGTACCCAGGCCGCCATGGTCAGAGATCCACTCCCCAGAAGGGGTTGACCTCTGTCCACCAGCAGTGAGTCCTTGTCTCCACACCCATCTCCTCGTAGCCACGGTTAGGTTTTCCCCTTGCCTAGGCCAAGCTAGTGAGCTATGCCACTTCCCAGCGGGAGGCCAGACATGAATTGCAGACCCATTCCCCTCTACCCAAGATACCAGTGCAAAGCCTTTGGCAATTTCGTGTCTGATTTCCCACCCAAGAGTCTTAGCTGTTCCCTCTCCACGAAAAGTTCTAGGTATACCCCAGCAATTGAAATGGCTTCAACAGTAGGGGCTTGCTCCTAGACAACATCTTAACTAACCCCTACTTCCCTCAGCATCCGACATGTAGCCTCTCCCTACATAACCTCTTCTGTCAACCCCGCTGAGCCCAAAACCCAGGGACCCAAAGCAAAACAACGCAAGGTCAAAACAAAATGAGGCAGAGGCGAGATCCGGCTGAAGCAAGACATAGACGCAGAGCCAAGTTAGTGGAACCCAGCACCGCCCCCAATTCCTCCCGCAATTCAGGACTTCCTAATTAACATTTCTAATTTCCCCCCTCTCCCACCAATAGAAGCCCAACCAGGTCATCATTGCAATAGAGGAGAAGGGCCAGAAAACATACCCATGGGAATTTGCAGGTTGTCTATGAGCTTGAGGTTGAGGATGGCGTCGCCCTCTCTTTCCCATGCACCAGCTCCTTCGTCCGCGATCAAACACACCAGCATTACCCATCTATTCACCCTTAACTCCTATAAGACCTGCGCCTCCAACTACGCTGCCACCTTGCCCACCACCCTTGCATGCAATCTTGCCAAGGGTCACCGCACCCATCACCTTGAGCGTGTGGGGGGCAGTGGTACAAAACTCAGGGGTACGCTTCATTAATCCCCACCTGCTGTCCCAACCACTGGCTCACATCCCGATTGGGTTTTTTTTTTTAATTTAAACTTAAAATTATTTTTTTCCTAGGGAAAATTTTGCAGATTCCCTTTTTTTTCTTGGAATATCCAGATAGAAGACAGTGTCAAAGCAGCTAGTAACCTTGAGAGACTCAATCGGATTAAAATCTGCAACATACCCATTGACGACATGCTTTTAGTGAATGGTCGAATAGATTTAGTTAACCCTTGAGGCTTATATATATAAACTAGCAGAGATCCACCCTTAATCCCAGATCTTTTAAGTAGCAAGAGGATCATTTTTTATAGACCGACCAGTGCTTAATAGATCTAGGACTAAGATGTGTCAATCCTCATGTTAGAAAATCATGCCCATTTTATTTACTTATTGCCATGTCAACAGTGTCACATAGATATTTGCTGTGGATTTAGTGAACGCAGAGTTGAGGAAATAAGGCATACAAACAGTCTGTGTGAATCACTATTTGTTAGGTTAAAGTCTTATGCATGATGAACACTAATAATATTTTTTTGTCTGTTTTTTAGTGTTCTTCATGCGAGAAAGTTTAGTTCTGATAATTCAGTTTAATTTAGGCTAGAGCAATAAATAGCTGAAATCTTCAGTCTCAAAATTCCAAGATTTTGTACTGTAAATATACATTAATTTGTAAATGAAGAAATTTCAATATACAAAACATTCATATTGTTCTCCTGTTATGTGTTGCTCTTGAAAAGTAAAATTGTATTGAAGCAGTTGAACTTGTGAGGTAATGATAGCCCCATGTAAGGGAAAGAAACAGTCCACTTTGAGTGTTACATAAAAGGATGGAGAATGCTGCAAACTAGGTTGAGTGGAGGGCTGGACCATCAAATTGGAGAAACTCTTGAAATAACTTTTACAATTTTTATTTTTTCGTGTGGGTGAGGTTTCAGAACTAGGTGCAAGCCAGTTTGATAGCACCATCAATGACCAATGATGCAATATTTCCTAGTGAACCTTTTTAGCATTTCCAAGGTGTACTTAGTTTGGGGTGTGAACATGTTGCCATCTAAGTGACAGGACACCTCTAAACAGGTCCCGTGTCTTGTATCCTTTGTGACGGACACCAATATGTGAGTACACGTGTCTGACACATGTTTGGCATATGTGCCATTCATAGGACACCCGTTAAACACAGGTCCGACACATGCCCTCACTGTGTCCCCTGTAAAAGAGGCCTGCATCTCATAAAAACACGTTTTCCCTTTTATTTTAGGTATTTTGACTCCACAGGTTGGAGGTGTCAGATGTTTTGGAGTGCAGCTAGAGTGTTATTGTGTAGTGTTTGAAGGGATTTTAAGTGCTGTGCAAGTCGATTTGTCCACCAATCTTCAAGTTTTTTCTTACAGCAGTCTATTGTCTTCTTTATTTCACAGAAATCTTTGCTTCAATGGCAACTGGAAAAAGTTAAAGGAAAGGGAGGAATGGCCCATTGATGTTGCCCCTCCCTTCATTTTCTTCAGGGTTTGCTAGTGCTCCACCTGCTATAATTGGGGCTGCAATAGTAGCTTCAAATGTTGAAAAAACATTGTTTTAGCAAGACAACAGGCGAAAGAGTAAAAGTTGTATGATTGAATTTGTATCGTGATCATATAAAATTTTAAATATTTTGAGTTTCTAAATTAAAAAAAGTGAATAATTTGTCTATATTTCATTTTTGTATGTGGAATTTACTAATTTGTCATATATATATATATATATATTTATATTTGTTTCTGCTTATGGCTATCTCTATAGTTAACTTATATTTGTGTGTGTAATGTGTCCTTCGGGTCTTCTTTCCAGGATATCCATGTCTCGTGTGTAGACACTCATATTTCTGTGTCCTCCATGTGTCTTCCATGTCTTGTGTCATCATGTCATGTGACTTAGGTTGCCATCCTTTTGCCTACTCCCACTCCTAAACAATAATGAAGCAAGTCCAAATCTGTCATTTAGAAGGCTCCACGTGGCTCAACTTTTAGTTGTTGTCACTAGTAATTATCAGATCATCAACATACAACACCTCAATTTCCAATATCATTATCACCTTTTGATTTTTTACGTATAGATTTGGATTAGCTGGATTCCTCTTAAACCTTTTTTAATCCAAAGTGCTCGTCCATTTTCCTCTGCTAGGCTTCATTATCTTGGTTGAGTCTGTACAGTGCCTTTTTCAATTTACATACTACGCCTTTTTTAGCATGAAGGCTTGGGGCTACTTAATGTACACTGACTCTTGAATCTCCATTTACAAAGGCACTTTTGATATTTTTCTGATGATTGCTTGACTTGAATTGAACTGCCATGGCTAACACAAATATGATTGTGTGCATCTTTTCTATAGGCACAAGAGGTTTTCATATTCAATACCTTTCTTTCCTGTTCATCTTAGTTAACTTTCTTATCATGTAACCAATAACTCCAAAGAAGACCAACCATTGACAATTACTTAGATAATTTGTGGAAATGCCAGTGCATGGACAATGTTCTTATTCATATCCAATCACATGAGATGATTATATCCAACAATGACATCCACAAGAGCCCAGTTATGAGGAATGGAGTATGACACAAATTTAAAGAGATTTAAACCATTCTTCAAGTGGTGCAATTAGATCCAAAGTCTTATCCACCATTCATTTAGAAAGATTTAAACATGCTTATCACAAATTCAAGGGGTAATGATTAGGTGAAATGTAATTAATCACTGCTTATATATATCAGACTTCAGGGACAGCAAGATGTAGCTCAACGTTCATTTATCAAAGGCATATAAAGATCCTGTGCAATGTCATGAAACCACCAGCCTTAGGAAGGCTCATCACCATATCATGTAATGAATTTAGATCTTGCTTAGATGTGAAATTAAGTGCCAGCTATAAGGTGAAGTATTCCTGAACTCAATGCTGTTATAAATCAGTCTTAGGACAGCAAGATGTATCTCAGAAATATGAGAGTATTCAGAATAAGAAACGACAACTCAAGCTGCTCATTCAACTACCAGTCATAAACATGTAATGAGATTAATGTTAGTTTGAACCAGTAGCATTAAAGCTGGAGTTATATCAGCAAATCAAACTAAATTACACCAGCAGATATGTAGTATTAGCAATCCAACTTTAGAGAGAAATCAAAGAGCTTGAGGATCCATGTGATATTGAGGTGTTTTGGCTTGCTTAAATGAACTGTCTATGTAGATTTAGTGCTGTAACTATATGCACTAACCATGAATAAGATGGCCTTCCAGCCTTAACCTGCTTCAAACATCCAATGAAAGTTTATTTTAAGAGTGCATTTACAAGCACATGTTTACTACCAAAGTGAAATCAATGCCATGTTACTGCTCAATTGTACATAATGCTGGAAGGGCTAATCCATAAGGTACAATCCGAGGGCAACCTCTAGAGAAGATCACCACTAAGGTAGTAGGGCAACCTCTAGAGAAGATCACCACTGTCACCTTAGCAACCTATCCTCTACTACTTTAGGTCAGCTCTCCTTTGGCTCAAGGGGGGTATTCTCTAGTAGGATTGCTAAGACGAAGCAATGAAGCACAAGGTGATGTTGAGAGTAACCTTAGTAAAATGGGATTTGGAGTTTTTTAGGGTTTTTTAAATAAGTGATGGAAGGATATTAAGATTAGTGCCAAACACAACTACGACAAACGAATCAAGGTGAGTTAAGTGGCAAATTGATCCGAACTTAAACAGGGACGCGACAAATTACAAATATAACCATAAATATAGAGATGCAGCAGAAATAACACTTCATTTCATTAATATTAGATACTGAAATATGCTTACAAACAGATTGGCAATAAGACTAGCTCGGGTGATGGTAGCTTATCTTTGAGAAAAGATGTGGCGGCTACATGCCTCTGAACTGTGTTACAATGAGTCTTGAAGGCCTATTTATTATTGAGAAACAATGGAAAACCCTAAACATCCAAAAACCTAACCCTAGGAGATGAAACGCCAAACTATGGGCCCTGTTGGGGTAAGTTGGTACATCAACATCCCGGGGTCGTAACTTTGGCATACGATCTCCGTTTGACGCACACGATACCTCGTTAGAAAGATCTTTCCGAGGACTACAATTGTTGAGAGCGAATACCGAGTTAAAATATTGTATTTTCCGCCTATGGTTTTCCCAAAAAACATCATTTAGGGCCTCAAAACGGCTCTGGAAGTTTAGGACCCAAAACGTTGCCAAAAATAGTAAATTGTGCTATAATTAAGGAAATTGAAAAACTGAAAGAAACAATGGTGGGGGTCCAAGTGGAATAGGCGGGTGACCACAAATATCCACTTGGATCACAAATGAGGTCAAGAAGAACTTAGAGAACCCTCTAGGTAGTTGGATTATTTACTTGACAGATTAGGGTATGAGGTTAGCACCATAAAGGTAGAGTAATTCCTTACCCAATCAAGATCAATAATGAATTCAAGGTCTACAAGAAGGGGCTTCAATGGAAGACAATCCTTCATCATCAAGAAATCAACTCTCACTTGATCAAATTACTTAATACTTCAGCGAAGGAACCATAAGAAAGAACAAAGCATGGTATCAATTACTCACCAAGTCAATAAGGGGAGAATGAGGAAAAACTCAAAGCTTCCTCCTTCCACATGATAATGTCTATCCCTTAATGGATCAATTTGAAAGGCTTGTAGAAGACTGAAAAATTCCACCATTATTTGTTATGCACCAAAATAGAATGAGATAGGACAATCTTCAAGAATTGAGAACATTCACTACAAAGAAAGAACCCTTAACACCATAATGCTCCAAGAAAGATATATCAATTAGGCTCTATTACCGCTCCCATTAGTAGGGATTGTTGAAGACCTATATGTTGAAGCTTATGGTAACTTCGGAAGGTCTTCTGCATAGGCTTGGTGTCTTAGCACGTGGAAGATGATTTATTGCCTCTTTAGGTGCTTGCCTGGTGGAGTAAGTGATTTATGTCATCTTTCCTAAGTCTAATAATTAAAACTACAATGATTAAAGTAAAAGTGATTTAGGAAAATTACAATAATTAAAGTCAATTAATTATTGTGGACTATTATGTCATTTTCTAAGGATAAATAATCTAATTATTTAAGTGACTTAGAAATGTTCTCAACTATTGATCTCCATGTTGAAATGTGTAACTAGGTTCGGTCTTCATAACTATGAAATGTACTTTTGATTCTTGTATTGTAAAAAGAAAGAAAATTTATTATTATTTTTGTAGAATGGGTTTCATGATCAAGGACTTTTATTTAGAGGTCAAGCACCCATTGAGTGCTTCTAAGGTTTGTCCTAGGGTCCAGAAGTCAAAAGACTCATCGTCATATGAAGAAGACCCCATCGAGCACATTGTAACTTGTAAAAGTAAGTGTCAAATACTCTCCAAGACCAAGTTGGCCTGGCAGCTAAGAAGTCGACCTCATTAGGGCATGTCATCCTCCTTGGAAGCCTATATATAGGAGGGAACTGGACCTCCTATGGACACTCACTCATCTTCTCATTATCTAAGCGAAGAAGAAGCAGAGGAAGGAAGAAGGACGAAGGATGAAGGATGGAAGTTTGGGTTGTTTCTCTTTCTCTCTCTCAATGTGCGAAGAAGGAAGGATAGGGTTTCGTTGCTGCAAGATCGAAGTTAAAGAAATAGTTAAAAGAAGGTCGAAGGTGTGAAAATTCCTTAAACTGGAATCCCTACTGCAACAATTAATGATATTTCTCCTACTTGGTAGATTTACATGAACAATTTATTTGCAGTTTCCTATGACAAACATCGAAATACATACATTGCAGCCTACAAAAATTAAATAATATGCTGAAACAAGAAACTGAACAATAGAGAAAGATACAACACAAATGACACAATTGTTTTTGGACAAATGTCCCCAGAAAAACCCAATGTGGGAAAACCGGTGCAACGGATTTGAGGGTTTTTTATTATTAAGCCGAAGTATTTATGAATATAACTTCTAGATGCCTTCCTGACAATCCAGTTACAAAGAATATCACTCGGTAGAAGAAATTAGTGAGATTACCTCACTCTACACTACAAGTCCCAACTGATTCGACAACTAAACCAACGTGTCCCCGGCTGCTTCTGCGCTGCCCCTGTGTGGGCCTGCATTAGTCTCTAAGGCCCTACATCACCTCTTCTGGAGATCGATTTGCTTCTCAGGCGCTGATTCCAGCCCTCTTGGCTCAGAGCGTCAGCCTCCTAGCAAATCTCATATTTTTGCTTGAAGGAGGCTATGCGCTGCTTTGCGTGGGCTTTGCATGAGCCCTTCCTGGCTATGCGTCATCCTCTCTGGCCTCTGCGCTGCCTCCTCAGTGCCTCTCTCTGCCTCTCTACTGAGTATTCTTGGCTCTAGAGAAGATCCTCTAGCCAAAACTCCCTTTGCCCCTCTCTGCGTGATCATTATAAATCACTAAACTGCCTCTAGCTTCAGTAATTCGATCTGATTGATCAACTCTCTGTGTGTCTCAAATGACACTCAAGCCTTCTTGAATAATCTTCTCGTTGACATTCAACGACCCAAATTAGAAGCTAATCAATGGCTAAGATCATTTCTGTTTGATCCTAGTCTTCTTCTAGAAGTTACACCCACAGTTAGATTAATACCCATTAATTATTTTAATTTCCTAAGTTTAGACTTAAGGTCCTATTAAAAATAATTAATTATTTTAATAAAACTGTCTCCGGGTGGAATTTCCCAAAATGCTTTTTGGGTTCTTTGGAATACATGTGCCCAAGCCTCCCTGCAAAATTTGAGACTTAGAGCACATCCGATACTACCAGAAATCAACACTCCCTCTTAGTGAGGAATGTGCTCTAGTAATGCAACCTGCTGAAGCATCACCTTGTTCTGTAACATCTCCCTCTGTGCTTGCTGATGTTTGACATGCTGTCCACTAACTATTGTGCTGCTGCTGTAACTGTACTACTGTTGACGCTACCACTATCAATACTGCATCTTTACTACAACTCCCTCTGAATTTTTGTGTCCGTTCTGCTGCTAGCACTACCACTGCCAACTGCCCTTGCACCGCAAACTGTTGCTGCTACTGCATCAACGATGGAAAAACATCCCAAGTTACTGAACTGGTGTTCATTATAGATGCATCTCGATGCTGAAGATCTGACTGCTGCCAATCCCACACTATCCCTCTGAAGCCATTGCGCTGTTGCTACTACTGCACTGTGCCTCCTTGCACTGCTACAACTCTGCACTATTTTGCTTAGACTTGGTGTTCTAGCCACTGCATCTATCGCTCCAACACTCCTCTGCACCATTTGACATTGGTCCATCTTGCTACTGCTGATCTGGTCTCCCGTAGCAAGGAATTGATTTGAGAGGTGGACTCCTCAAGGATCCTGCCCATCTGTAGCTCTTTCGAACTACAACTCCAAATCAGCGCACCTCCCTCCTGGAGGTATCTCGGCTGTCATGGCGAACTCCTCCTCCTCGATTTTCCTTCTTCCTGAGAGGACACTGTGTTGCGTAGTGACCCATCTCACCACACCTGAAGCATTTTCTTCCTCCTCCTTGGGCTTCGACCCATTGTTATTGCTTTTGTCAAGCTTACACTTGACCGAGTTTCTCCTCAGCTCCTCTTGCTTAAGAGTTGCCCACATCTCATCCCAATTTGGCAAAGTCGCCCTGCCCAAGATACTCTGGACAAAGACTTGCCACTCATCTAAGACTGAATTGAGGGCCAGTCTAACCAAATCGAACCCTTGAGGTGTATCTATGTGCTTCGTGAGGAATGGATCTATGTGCTCCCCCTTCTGTATCTGTGCAGGTCTCAGTTTCTGCTCTAAGTACATCTTTCGCTGCTCGGAAGATCCCTGATACAACATAGGCAACACATCCCATATCTCCTTAGCAGTCCCTCTGCTAGCAATGTGACAGACTACATGATTCTTCACTCTGTCGAGGATCATTCTCTTTCCCTTTGCCATTTCTTCTTGGTACTTCTTCAACAGATCCTGATCCGCAGGCACAACCACCACACTGTTGACATAGGTCTTGAGAAAATGCTCATCTAGGAGGAATGACATCCTTACCTTCCAGATGACATAGTTGGATGCCCCATTCGACTTGTCTCGATCTCTTAGCCCACTGGTTGCCATCTCTGCCATGAAAATGTCGAACTGCTCCTCTTTGCTGGCTACTGCTGCTACAATAAGACAACAGACTTCTTGGTAGGAAGTCTTATGAGGAAAAATTCCCTCAATGTGCTTCTCTTCTCTCTCCTGACGTCTTTATGCCCAACAAAACAACTTGCAGAAAAATTGCGTCCCACCAACTCTTCCTCATGCTGAGGCTCATCGCTGCTCCCTCCGCCACGACAAGATTTCGATCTGGAAGCCCTTCTCTCTGTTGACTCACTCAGAGAGAGACCGCCTCGAAAATTCAACCCTCCAGTTGCGATTGCGCAAACCCCTCTGGGGATTCGAATTGCTGCCTCCTGCAGCTATTTTGATCTCCTTTTCTGCTCAACGTTGGGTTCTCTGGCTCTGTTCTTCTTGTCTCACCTGCACTACTTTGGTACCATGTGAAAATTCCTTAAACCGGAATCCCTACTACAACAACTTGTTAGATTTACATGAACAAGTTATTTGCAGTTTCCTATGGCAAACATCGAAATACATACACTACAACCTACACCAATTAAATAATATGCCAAAAAAAGAAATTGAACAATAGAGAAAGATACAACCCAAATGACACAGTTGTTTTTGGACAAATGTCCCTAGAAAACCCAATGCGAGAAAACTGGTGCAACATATTTGAGGGCTTTTTATTATTAAGCTGAAGTATTTCTAAATACAACTTCTGGATGCCTTCCCAACAATCCAGTTACAGTGAATATCACTCGATAGAAGAAATTAGTGAGATTACCTCACTCTACATTGCAAGTCCCGGCTGATCCGATAGTTGAACCAATGAGTCCGTGGCTACTTCTGCGCTGCCCCTGTGTCGGCCTGCGTTAGCCTCTAAGGTCCTGCGTCAGCCTCTAAAGCCCTGCATCACCTCTGCTAGAGATCGATTTGCTTCTCAGGAGCTGATTCCAGCCCTCTCGACTCAGAATGTCAACCTCCTAGCAAATCTCAAACTTTTGCATGAAGGAGGCTCTATGCTGCTTTGCGTGGGGCCTGCGTGAGCCCTTCCTAGCTCTGTGTCACCCTCTCTGGCCTCTGCGCTGCCTCCTATGTGTGTCTTTCTGCCTCTCTACTGAGTATTCTTGGCTCCAAAGAAGATCCTCCAACCAAAACTCCCTCTGCTCCTCTCTGCGTGATCACTACAAATCACTGCATTGGCTCTAGTTTCAGCAATTCGATCTGACTGATCAACTCTGTGTATATTCCAAATGACACTCAAGCCTCCTTAAATAATCTTCTCGTTGACATTCAACGACCCAGATTAGAAGCTAATCAATGGGTAAGATCATTTCTACTTGATTCTCGTCTTCTTCTAGAAGTTACACCCACAGTTAGATTAATACCCATTAATTATTTTAATTTCCTAAGTTTAGACTTAGGATCTTATTAAAAATAATTAATTATTTTAATAAAATTATCTCTGGGTGGAATTTCCTAAAACGTTTTATGGGTTCCTTGGAATACATGTGCCCAAGCCTCCTTGCAAAATTTGAGACTTAGAGCACATCTGATGCCACCAAAAATCAACAAAAGGAAGGTTTATTAGGTTACCTACAAGCCCTAGAAGAAGGAGAAACCCAAGCGAAGGTCGAAGGAAGCCTTGGAAGCCTTGAAACTGCTCACACGTGTGGAGGCAGCGACTATTGTAGGGGCCAAAAATTTTAGACCTGTAGTGGAGGCCACAATTTTGTAGCTGGGGGTCAAAGTTGTGAGCTGAAAGAGATTTGATTGGGTTTGACTTGGACAAATGAAGCATGTCATCAAGAAGTTCAAACTTGGTCTTGGAAGGGTATTGGTCTTGGTCTAGAGGTCTTGGAATTCGTCATTTGAAGAATCTGTAAGAAGAGAAGGGATTTGCGGGTTTTCCTCTCAAGTGGAGAGGTTTTGGCCCTAGCTTACAGCCTACATCTCATGTTTTTCTATATTGTTGATCTTCTTTTTTTGGTAATTGTTTGATGATAATAACAACATAATAATAAGAGAAGAAACTAATAATCAAGAAAAATAAATATACATCACAAGCAATTATCAAGTTTAAGAGAAATCATCCTAATAGCTGCCCTATAGATTTCTCAACATGGTATGGGAGCTAAGGTTGGCTAAAGGCATGATGAAGATCACAACATCATTGAAGAAATTTTTGAAGCAATGTTTTATGGTAGCAAGTCATCTCAAGAAAGGTATCAAGGTATTGTATAATCTGCTATTATCCATCAAGAATAATATGACCAAGACTTCTACAATGGATGAAGGGTTATTCTTAGCGCTTACATGCACATTTGAAGATGGGAATATTTGGGTGCTTGATAATGGAGCATCACAACATATGACAGGTAAGCACAAACAACTAAAGACCTTATCAAGAGGAAAATCTTCATACTCTGTTGAACTTGGTGATAAGAAAAGCTATCCTGTAAGAGGAATTGGATCAACCTCGCTGGAGCTGGAGAATGGAGGAAACATCCATCTCAATATCATTTTGTTCGTACCAGGTTTGCAAAAGAACTTACTTTCTATTTCATGTCTAGAAGATAAAGGAGATAGAGTCACCTTTATAGATGGAAAAATTGTGGTTTGGGATAAAACTTAAAAGCTCTAGCATTGAAAATGCAAAGATCATTGGGATTCGTGAAGGAAGACTCTACAGATTGCTGACCCTTCTCTCTCAAGCTTTGGTTCACATTGAAGTAAGTCCATGTGAAATTTGGCATAGAAGGTTTGGACACCTTCATTACAAAATCTTACCAACTCTAACTTCAATGGTGAATGGGATCCTTGAATTCAAGGAGGATCATGAAGGAGTATGCAAGGGGTGTGCATTAGGTAAAAACATTAAGAGACCATTTGGAAGCAGTGCTTCAAGGTCAAAAGAAGTCTTGGATCTCATTCGTTCTTATGTCTGTGGTCCTATGTCTACAAAGTCTCTTGGAGGTCATCTATATTATGTAACATTCATTGATGCCCACTCAAGGAAAACTTTGATCTATTTGCTGAAGTCCAAGGATGAAGTATTCGACAAATTTCAAGAAAGCTGAAGTAGAGAACCTTACAGAAAGAAGGATAAAGGTACTAAGTTCTGACAATGGAGGATAGGTACACATCAAAGGAACTCATAGCTTTCTGTAAGGAGGCTGGGATTAAGAGGGAGCTAATAGTCCCATATAATCCTGAACAAAATGGAGTTGCTGAACCAAAGAATCAATCTATAGAGTAAAGTGTAAGAGCCATGTTACATGATCAAGACTTGCTTAAATTTCTGTGGGGTGAAGCAACAAAAAATGCTATGTATGTTCAAAATCGAAGTCCTCACAGATCACTAGACAACATGACTCCCGAGGAAGCATTCACTGGGAAGAAACGAAGTGTAGACCATCTTCGAATATTTGGTTGTCTTATCGATTTCACATTCCAAAAGATGAGAGAAAGAAGTTGGATCCTACAAGCATGACGAGAATATTTGTTGGCTATAGTAATACTTCAAAGGCATATAGGATCTATATAAAGGAAGGACACCGAATAGAAGTAAGAAGAGGTGATCTTTGATGAAAGTATTGCATTCAAGAAATCAAAGGACCTCTCGATCGACTCTGATGATCAAGAACTTCCAATATTCGAAGAAAAATGCACTAGGGAGGAAGAGAATTCAAATTATGAAGAAGAAAGTCCTAGTGAACCTGTGCAACAAGTGATCATCCCTAAAAGCAGAAAGAGACCTAATTGGTTGAAATCTACTCTTCTAGATGCAGAAAGACATGGAGCAACCAAAGGCACATTCAAGGAAAGTAAGAAGCCCAAAATATATTCAGGGTATGCAGCTTACATGACTAAGTTAATAGAAGTGGAACCATCCACCTTGAAGAGGCTGTCAAACATCAAGAATGGAAAGATGCCATGAATGAAGAATATCAATCAACAATGGAGAATGGAGTTTGGGAGATCGTAACTAGGCCTGAAGACAAATCTGTGGTAACTTCCAAGTGAATCTACAAGATTAAACATGCAACATATGGAAGTATTGATAAATATAAGGCAAGATTTGTGGCTAGGGGCTTCTCCCAATAGGAAGACATCGATTATGAAGACACATTTCCACCTACAACAAGGTATACAACTATATGTTCATTGGTCTCTTTGGTAGCATTGGTCGGATGGAACATCCATCAAATGTATGTCAAGACAACATTCCTGAATGGTACTATCAATGAAGAAGTTTATATAGAACAACCCTTGGGATTTGAAGTAAAATATAGAGAGACTTATGTTTACAGGCTGAAGAAGGCACTTTATGCCCTTAAGAAAGCACCAAGGGTGTGGTATGCAAGGATGGATACATATCTACAAAGATTGGGCTTCTCAAAGAGTTCTGCTGATCCGAATCTCTATATCAAAGTTGTGAAGGATGAGCCCGTAATCTTTCTTCTATATGTGGATGATCTTCTCATGATAGATGTGGAAGCTCGTATTCAAGAGTGCAAAAAGCAATTGGTAGCAGAATTCGTTATGAAGGATCTAGGGTTGATGCACTATTATTTGGGATTGGAAGTTTGGTAAGGACCCGATGAAATTTATCTAGGTCAAGGAAAGTATGTGATTGAGATGCTGAGATGATGGATTGCAAACCTATGACAACCCCTATGATCACAAACTTGAAGAGGCTAAGAAGTTCTAAATCAAGCCATGTGGATCCGACAAGGTATATACAATTGGTTGGCTCACTAATGTATTTGGTAAATAATCGACCAAACATTTGTTTTGCAGTGAATATTCTCAGTCAGTTCCAGGTAGAGCCTAAGCATGATTATTGGATAGTAGCCAAGCATATACTGAGATATATGCAAGGAGCAACCCACTACCACCTGAAGTATGATAAAAGGAATGATGTCCACTTGATTGGATATATAGATTTTGACTGGGGAGGTAGTGAGATGGATGGGAGAAACACTACTGGAGGATGTTTTAGTTTGAGATCCTCCATGATATCCTGGATGAGTGGAAAGCAAGAAATAGTTGCTTTGAGTAGTGCTGAGGTTGAGTATATTGCAACTTGTGAAGTAAGCAAAGAAACTGTCTGGTTGAGGAAGTTGTTGTTCGACCTATTTGAAGGATCGATGGGCCCTATGGTGATACATTGTGACAACACCAGCTGTACAAGGTTGTCTGAAGACCCAGTGTTCCATGGAAAGACAAAGCACATAAATAACAAGTATCACTACATACGAAAGATGGTGCAAGATGGAGTGTTGTAGTTACAATATATCTCCACTGATGAACATGTAGCTAACATTTTGACAAAATCTCTTCGTGATAAGAAGCTTGTGTATTTGTGAGACAAGCTTGGACTGGTTGATATATCCTCTCTAGTTGAGAGGGAGAGATAGATACATCATTCTTGTCTTCACTTCGTGAAGAAAGAATGGAGGATTAGGTAAGTATCTAGTTTCTAATGCTCTTTGAGGATAAGGTGTTGGAATTTCTAAGTCTAATTGTTAGAAATCCTTCATGTACTTTCTGATTTATTTTTGCCTACTTGTTCTGTTTAATTAACAAGTTATTTACCATGTAAATACTGAAAATAAATACAAGTACATGCTCAACACATTACAAACCATCAAGTGAAGGAAAAACAAGCACATAAGTGACACTGTTGTTTTTGGATCAATGTCTTTGGAAAAACCCAATGCGGGAAAACGGGTGCAGCTATTTGAGGGTTTTATTATTAAACAGTTTTAGAATACAATTTGGGTGCCAAACCGGCTCACCCCAACAGAGAATGATCTCGACAGTGGTACCTCTTAGTCAGAGAAAGATATTCTGGTGAAAACCCCAGATGAACAATCCCACAGCTCTCAGCTCCAATCTGCCCCATGAAATCCCCAGTGTCTGCCTCTAGGGATTGCGTCAGCCTCTCTGGCCCAGCGTCACCCCAACTCGCCCTACGTCAGCCTATGGAGGCACTGCATTAGCCTATAGAGCCTCTGCATCATTCACGTTGGCTCTCTCTGGCACTGCGCAGCTCCTAGCTGCCTTTGTGTGGGCCCTGATTGGCTTTGCGTGGCCTCTAGCTGGCTCTGCGTCCCTCTCTCCTAGCTTCTGATGCTCCCGGTACCCTCTCTGCCTCTCTGCTTCTGTATTCACTGCCCCTCAGCTGCAACTCTAATCACTCCTTCGATTTCCTTAGCAAGCGTTGCCCCAGAAAATCAAAATTTCTTGATCAACTCTGTGTGTTCTCCAAGTGACCCTCAAGCCTCCTTTATATACTTTTCTCGTTGACAATTTCACGGACTAAGATTAACTCTGGCTTGATCCATGACTTTTGGACCCTTCTAAACATTAGTTTTTATATTAATTCACATTAATATTTTATTTTCCGTTATAGTTTTAGACTTAGGGACTCCATTAAAAATATTTAATTATTTTATATCTCCCAAACTGTTTAGAATCTGCCCAAACCATTTCTGGGTATTGGAGATCTCATGTGCTTTAGCCTCTCCACCAATTTTCGTGGCTAGAGCACGTCTGATGCTACCCCAAATCAACATGAGGTAGGGCATCCAAGATAAGAGTAATCTAAGAGGAAATTCCTTGAGGATGTGTCATTCCAAGATAGGAATTGTACTAAAAGGACATATGCTGGGTTATGTGCCTTGAGAGACAATGATGATGGTGTCTATAAGTCATTGGTCTTGCCAACATTGTGCTCTAATCTTGTGGAAAGATAGAGCTGCTGGTCAAGGCCTTGCTATGTGATAATGCTGGTTGATATGATGCAAAGAGATAATCTGGAATGATAGCTTATGAGATGGCTTACCAATCCGACTCTTCTTATGAGATCTCTTCAGTTTGAGAATGTCCATGCACCATTATTAACTCTTCTTATGAGATCTCTTCAGTTTGAGAATGTCCATGCACCATTATTAATACCTCCCTAGTTAAGAGGGAGTGTTGAAATGTGTAACTAGGTTCAATCTTCATAAATATGAAACGTACTTTTGATTCTTGTATATTGTAAAAAGAAAGAAAATTTATTATTATTTTTGTTGCATGGGTTTCATGCTCAAGGAATTTTATTTAGAGGTCAAGCACCCATTGAGTGCTTCTAGGGTTTGTCCTAGGGTCAACAAGTCAAAAGAGTCATTGTCATATGAAGAAGACGCCACTGGGCACATTGTAACTTGTAAAAAGGATTATTTTTTGTATTTAAAAGTGTCAAAATACCCTCTAAGACCACGTTGGCTTGGCAACTAAGAAGTTGGCCTCATTAGGGCATGTCGTCCTCCTTGGAAGCCTATATATAGGAGGGAACTTGACCTCCTATGGACACTCATCTTCTCATCATCTAAGCGAAGAAGAAGCAGAAGAAAGCTAGTGAAGAAGGAATAAGGATGAAGGACGAAAGCTTGGGTTGTCTCTTTCTCTCTCAAATGTGCGAAGAAGGAAGGCTAGGGTTTCAATACTGCAAGATCGAAGCTAAAGAATTGCATTGAAGGAAGGTCTATCAGGTCACCTACAAGCCCTAAAAGAAGGAGAAGCCCAAGCAAAGATCAAAGGAATCCTTGGAAGCCCCAAAATTGCTCACACATGTGGAGTCAACAACTGATGCAGGGGCCTAAAATTTCAAACCTGCAGTGGAGGCCGAAATTTTGTAGCTGGGGGTTGAAGCTGTGCAGCTGAAGAGATTTGATTGGGTTTGACTAGGACAAAGGAAGCACATCATCAAGGAGGTTAGACTTGGTACTAGAAAGGTATTGGTCTTGGTCTAGAGGTCTTGGAATTCGTCATTTGAAGAATCTATGAGAAGAGAAGAGATTTGGGAGTTTTGCTCTCAAGTGGAGAGGTTTTGGCCTGTTGGATAGTTGGCATTATCTGAATGGTTGTTGGCATTGATGTCAACTGGACTAGCATTAAGGATAGAGGCAACAATTGTTGGCATTGAGGAGCATGTAGTTCAGGGGGATTCCCATGGTTGTTGGAGAAGCCATAGAAAGGTGACTATGCTGGCTGGGGGGTCCTAGACTTTGGAGAGGTTTATGTCTCAAGAGTTTGAAGTCATTTTCCAGGCAGCAGATGAGCTCCAAGACTATGTTGGACCTACACAACTGGAAAGTGCTCTGAAATAGCTTTCCAACGATATAAAGAAGCCTGTAAATGGCCTCTTGGGCCAAAAGTTAGAGGCAGTGAAAGTTGGGCCCACAAAAGTAGAAAACCCTGGAACCTCGAAAGGCCCGGAAGGTTGGAGCTCGGAGGTTTTATTTAGAAGGGCCATGGGAATATAGTGAGTTGGGGAAGCAAGAAGGCTGGAACCCCCGGAAACCCGAAATCCCAGAAGGTTAGACCTCGGAGGTTTTATTAAAAAGGCTATGGGATTACAATGAGCCAGGGAAGCAGGAAGCCCGAAAGACCTTGAAACTTGGAACCCTGGGAGGAAGAAATCCCGTAACTTCTTTAGAAATGAATTCCTTATAAATACCGAGGTTGCAAAAGAAGGGAATTACAAAGGAAATTGTTTGCAAAACCAACGATCGAGGAACCCATTCTTCTTCGAAAGGACAGGTGGCAACATATCATTGGCAGGAGATGATGTCAGAATGACATAACGCTGGACACGTGGCAAGCAATTTTGGTGTTTTTGGATACCCAAAAGGCCCATTTATGGTGGACACATGGATCTATTACAGGTTGACACATGGCATGTATGACCTCAGCATGATGTCATCACAATAACAGAGAAAACCAGGAGGTCAGAAATCATGTAACATCCTTATAATTGCATTTTGAGAAATTGTCGGGATAGGGAGCTTCAGGCGTTGTGTTGGCACTTGGTCATGTAATCTTGAGAACCGAGGGCATAGAGTGTTTACCCATGGCGATAGTCCCTCGACAGGATCCTGAAGGGCGTAGCACTTAAGTGCTCTGGTGCTGGTCATAGGACCTAGTCCTATGGTGAAAAGCAATAGGAAGCAAAGCAAAAGGGGCTAGAGGCCATGCTTGGAACCCCACAAGCTCATAAGAACTTGAGAGTCACTATTAGTAAAAGTTACGGGGGTGAGGGGATTCGAGACTTCTACACAGAGTTGGGACTCCGACAACTGATAGTAAATGCACATCTAAGAGTTGGTGTCGCTAGAGTAATGGCACTTGCAGAGATTGCTGAGTCAAGGCAACGGGGACCACGTTTTGCAAAGAAGATTAATGGGCCTGTAAACAGATAAAGCAAGTCATCCTCGTTCTTGCTGACACTCGTCATTGAATTAAATGTAGAGCAGAGCCATATTGGAGTACTTAGAGCACTTTGATCAAATTAATAAGCATGGGGAGCCTTGCTGGAGTGTGTAGGCTTACTGAGAATTGATTCTCAGTATGGGAGACACTCAAGTGTCCATTCTTTGCATTAAACATAATGCAACTGCAGTTGTTGACAAAAAGAAAACCCTCAGATGCCCATTTTGTGGTTTAATACAACTGGAGTGGTCTAAAACCTAAGTTGCAGGAAACGTTGGAGAAGTGTCCGTTTCCGGCCAGAAACGAAATGGAAACGAGGAAACTCGTACAGTACGGCCTGGAAACTCATTTCCAGCTGTACTGGCCTGTTTCTCGAGGAGGAAACGTGGCCAGTACGATCGGAAACGAGTTTCCAGGCTGTACGACGGGGTTTTCTCTTCTAACTTGACTTTTTCTTATATTTTATTCTTTTTATTTTTTCGCTTCTAATTTTTTATTTGTCGACTAAAATATATTATGGATGCTTCTAGATGCCTCTCAAGTTATAAAAAAGAGGATTTTTCTGAGTGGGGCAGCCTAATGTTCAAGCCTATGGCGTTAGTGTTGATATGCAGTTCATGGTAATGTTAAATTCTTAAAGTAAAAGTGTCATTCTCCTTTATTTTTCATTTTCATCTTTTTACTTAAATTTTGAACATTACCATGAAATGACTCAGGATGTTTGAGAGTGGTTTCGCCCTCATTGGATTTCATATGGAGAAAGTAGAATTTTACATCTCACTCAAAATCCAACAGAATTATCTGTTTTTCAGGATTTCAGGATTGGGAGGATTGCAATGTTTCCATTGGATTTTGTCATGTACTAGGGTATGGAACTTGTATTTAATCAAGAGAACCAACCCCTCTATGCAGGGGA
>APFE030114386.1:9244-20156 GCA_000404065.3 Pinus taeda | reverse complement strand
TATATATTGCGTTTCCCCGTTTCCAAAATTTGGGGGGTCATGTTTCGTACCCGTCTCATTTCGGAAACTCGTACCCGTTTCATGCAACTTAGTCAAAAACTTGATGTCATAGTAGCATGGAGAGTCTTGATGAGTATACCCTCGGGCAATTTGGTAAGTACAACAAAGACAACATCGTTTCCTTGCAATGCAGAGGAACAAAATAGTAGAAGCAATTGAGAAAATGGGGATGTAGAATTGTTGTGAGAGCCTAAGTGAGCAACGTTGTGAGTGTGAAAAGAGGCTAAGTGGGTCAAGTGTTTAACTGAGATACGGTGTTGTAGAGCGCTGATATTAGAGCTTGAGGAGCAACAAGGAGCACAGTTCAAAGGAGATTTGCAGAGCTAAAGGGAAGAGGTTGGTATTGCAATGAATCAAATTTATATTTCTATGTATATGTATTTTCCTCTGTTTTTAGTTTGAAAATTCTATGAAAAGTAGAACAGTGGCTAGAGCAGGTAGTGGCTTGCATTCATAAGAGGTTTGTGCCTCAGCAAGTAGTGGCTTGCTATTTGAAGGGGGTTGGAGTCTCCTGTGAGTGGGTGCTCACAAGCAAACTGATGTAATTAAGTAGGTGCTTAACTTACATCATAACAATAAACAAATTGGTGGTTTTCTCCCTTTGGGTTTCCACATAAAAAATATTTGTGTCAATATGTGTGTGCTGCTCATTTGATGGAATGTGTGCACATGTGAATGTCTTATCTTGCTGCTCATGTTTATTGTAGTTTGAATACTCTCTCAAGTAACTAACCAGAGTGAAAAGAATTAAAGGCTTATACTTTAAGATATAAGAACCTCACCATTACTGATTCACCACCCCCTCTTAGTAATTCCTTATTTCAGCAATTGGTATCAGAGCCAAGTTCTTCAGGAACAGTCTAACCACTAGAAGGTAGATCCATAAGGAATTATATCTAGGTAAGAGAGTCAAGATGCTTACTAAAGCAAGATACTAGTCTTTGATAAGACAAACTATGCCTTTTGGAAAGTTATGATGGAAGCTTATGTCTCTAGGAGTAGATGTTTGGAGCTCTACACTAGTAGATTGCGATGTCCCTCCCACTGATGCAGATGGTAAAAAATTGTATGGAAATAATGCTAAAGCCAAGAATGCCATTATCTTTGGCATTAGTCAATCCAAACTCATAAAGGTTATGCATTGTTAATCCGTCAAGGAAGTGTGGGTGAAGCTCAATCAGAGTCATGAAGGAGATGATAAAGTCAAGCAGGCCAAACTTCAAACCTCTAGAATAAGGTTTGAAAGCTTAAAAATGAGTGAAGAAGAAAGCGTAGCAGAATACTTCCTCAAAGTTGATGAAGTAACCAATATGATTAGAAGACTTGGTGAAGAAGTGAAAGACGATTTAATTGTTCAAAAGGTCTTAAGATCTCTACCCATGAGATTTAATGCCAAAGTCTCTGCCATTGAAGAGATGGCTGATTTAAAGAATCTCAAGATGGATCAACTGCTTGGTACTCTCATAGCCTATGAGATGAGAGTAGGAAAATGTTGAATTTTCGAAGTCTATCTGTTAGAAAATTAATCTGTATTGGCTGGTTTATTTCTTCTACTTGTTTAAATTCGAACAAGTTATTTAATACATTTAAATATCAAAATAAACACAATACAATCACAACATCTACAGATCATCAACTGAAAGAAAACAAGCACACAAGTGACATCTTTATTTTTGGACAAATGTCCTTGGGAAAACCCAATGCAGCTATTCAGAGGGTTATAATATTATGTAGTCTATCTGAGTACAACTAGGTGCCTAACTGGCTCACTTGACAGAGAAAAATACATGGCAACAATACCTCTATATTGGAAACAGGTATTCAGAAAACTTGTCCCACGAAACACTCTCCGGCACAACTGAAGCTTAGCGTTGGCCCTTCTGGCCTCTGCATCAGCCCCAGGACCCTCTGCGTCAGCCCTCTGAGGCACTGTGCAGCACCAGGGAGCCTTTGTGTCACTCCCTTTGCCCTCTGTGTGGATGACGCAGTCTCTCTGGGATCTGTGTTGCCTTTGCCAGGCTCTACGTAGCCTGGACTGGCTGCTGCTCTCACTCTCTTTGCTTCTGTGTTGGTCTCCAAGTATTGTCCCTGTCTCTCTGCCTCGTACTCATTGCCTCTCGTAGCTGATCATTGATTCAACTTTGCTTAGCAACTCTGCTCTAGCAAAATGAATGACTGATCACTCTGGTGTGTTCTCCAACTGACCCTCAAGCCTCCTTTTATACTTTTCTTGTTGGTCCTTCGACGACCGATATTAAATCTCTAATCAATGGCTAAGATTAGATTTGGTTTAATCCATGACTTTTGGAACCTTCTAACATAGTTTTATATTAATACTCATTAATATTTTATTTTTCCTAAGTTTAGACTTAGGAACTCCATTAAAAATATTAATTATTTTAATATCTTCCAAACTGGTTAGAATCTGCCCAAACCATTTCTGGGTCTTGGAGATCTCATATGCTTTAGCCTCTCCACCAATTTTCATGGCTAGAGCACATTCGATGCTACCCCAAATCCCCTCTTAGCGAGGACTGTGCTCTAGTAATACTCCACACTGAGTATCACACTGATTATCCGGCACCGGTCTTGTGCTGATGCTAGGCCTCCCTGCCCAACATCCTCTAAATTGCTGCATCTTGTACTGCTACCCATGGCCCTGCCACTTCCATTGCTACATCCATACGACAACTCCCTCTGCATCCGTGCTGTTGCTGGTCCATCCTTCTAGCACTGCATCCCCTCTCATCATGCTGCATCATGCTACTGCATACTGCTACTACACTGCAACTCAGTTACTGAGAAGTAAGTCACTGATCCACCCAACTTCTGACATCCTTGTCAGGCTAGAAACACTCCCGATGCTGAAGCTCCCCTTGCTGCTAACGAGTACTCCCTCTCTGGCCTCTGCGTTGCTGTAACAACTCCCTGCATCTCGCACCATTGCACACCTCTTTGTGCCATCCTGTACTGGTGCAACACTCCCGTGCCTCTCACACTGTTGCAGCTCGCTAGCCTTGCGCTGCTCGGGGACTCTTGCACTGTAGCACTCTCTGCTGCTTCATCCGCATCCGTCTCTACCTACATCCTCCAGTCCGGCTATTCTTCTTCGGGCTCCCATAGCCAGGTATAATCCAAGAGGTTGGGTACCTCAAGGATCCTACCCCTCATCGCCTGTAGTCTTCCTGACTACAGCTCGATGTCTCCCCACTTCTTCTCAAGTGACACATGAGCACTCATGGCACAATTGTCATCCTCCTCGACTTCTTTCTCTACCTTCGCTGGCGATGCCTTCGAGTCAAAAGCCTCTCCCTTACTCTTCTTCCTTGGACACTGGTTCACAAAATGACCCAGTTCCCAACAATGGAAGCACATGACCTTGGAGAGGTCCTTCTTTTTTCTCTTCTCCTACTTTCTCACAGACGCTAGAGCCACATCCTCTTCCTCTTCCTTATTGGTCCTAACCTTTTGCCACTACTCCCCGCCTTGGTCAGCCGTTTGATCTCTTCTTGATGAAGAGCGCCCACAGTTCTTCCCAATCCGGAAGACTCGTCCTGCCCAGTATGCTCTGGACAAATACCTCCCACTCCTCAGAAACTGTGTTAAGTGCAGTCCTCACCATTAATTCCTCATCCGACGTGGCCCCTATGGAAGTTAGTTGGTCATGGATCTCCTTCAACTGACTGAGGAAGACATCTATCTGCTCTCCCTTCTGCATCTGGTATGCCCTTAGCTGATTCTCCAGGAGCATCTTCCTTTGCACGAAAGTATGCTGGTACAATGTCTTCAAGGCGTCCCAAATCTCCTTTGTCGTTTCCTTCTCGGCAATATGTGGTACCACATGATCCTTGACCCCATCAAGGATGATGCACTTAGCCTTAGCCATTGCCTCCTTGTACCTTGGGTCAACTGGGATAGCTATCACTCTCGAGACAAAGCCCTTGATGCGATGTCTATCTAGAATGGACAAGATCCTGCCCTTCCAGACCAAAAAGTTGGATGCTCTGTCTAGCCTGTCCTGATCTCTCAGCCCATTCACGACCATCTCGCTGCTCTTCTGTCGACTCCTCCGAGTCTCTCTACTTCCCTTTTGGAAGTCCTTTGTTCGATTCCTGTTGAATCTCTCTACTTCCCGTTGGAAGTTCTCTTTTGGACTCCCTCTGAGTCCTGATTTCCCTCTTGGAAATCCTTCTGCGAACGTCAAGTTGCCTCTCTCTGATCACCTGTGCAACTGCAATACTGGTCCGGATTCCTTGGCTAGAAATCCGCCTTGGTAACAACTTCCTCCACCTTGGTCTTGCCCTGTTAGGTACTGTTCTGACCACAGTACCCTACTAGCTTCGCTCCACAAACTACCCACAGCCTCCTATGCCTCGACAACTGAAGGATTGAGCCTCTTGGCTCTACGCAATCCCGACACCTGCAAAGCAGTTGCCTCAGCCAACTGCGTCAGCCTTCTCGGCCTTTGCGTGGCTTTGCATGAGCCTATTTCTGCCTTCCTCAGCCTCTACGCCGCCTCTCTCTAGCCCAGACAGATGACGCAGTCCCTCTGTGTCACTCCTTCCTCTGTCGCTTTCTGCAAGGATCAGCTCTATCACTCAGGACAATTGAATCTGTTGCAAATGATCTGCTAAGCTGATGCCTTCAGTTTTCTTGTGATCTGCAACCACGCTCTGATACCATGTTGAATTTTCTAAGTCTATCCGTTAGAAAATTAATCTATATTTTGTTGGTTTATTTCTTCTACTTTTTAAAATTCGAACAAGTTATTTAATACATTTAAATATTGAAATAAACACAATACAGTCACAACATCTACAGATCATCAACTGAAATAAAGCAAGCACACAAGTGACAATGTTATTTTTGGACAAATGTCCTCGAGAAAACCCAATGCAGGAAAACCAATGTAGCTATTCATAGAGTTATATTATTATGCAGTCTATTTGAGTACAACTGGGTGCCTAACCGACTCAACCCACAGAGAAAAAATACATGGCAACAATACGTCTATATCCGGAAACATGTATTCGGAAAACCTGTCCCACGAAACCCTCTCCGGCACAACTGAAGCTCAGCGCTGGCCCTTCTGGCCTCTGCGTCAGCTTCAAGAGGCACTGTGCAGCCTCTGGGAGCCTCTGTGTCACTCCCTTTGTCCTCTGCGTGGATGACACAGTCTCTCTGGGCTCTGCGTAGCCTGGATTGACTGCTACTCTCGCTCTCTCTGCTTTTGTGCTGGTCTCCAAGTATTATCCCTGCCTCTCTGCCTCGTACTCACTGCCCCTTGTTGCTGATCACTGATTCAACTTTGCTTAGCAACCCTGCTCCAACAAAATGAATGACTAATCACTCTGGTGTGTTCTCCAACTGACCCTCAAGCCTCCTCCTATACTTTTCTCGTTGGTCCTTCAACGGTCGAGATTAAATCTCTAATCAATGGCTAAGATTATATTTGGTTTGATCCATGACTTTTGGAACCTTCTAACCCAGTTTTATATTAATACTCATTAATATTTTATTTTTCCAAGCTTAGACTTAGGAACTCCATTAAAAATATTAATTATTTTAATATCTTCCAAACCAGTTAGAATCCGCCCAAACCATTTCTGGGTCTTGGAGATCTCATGTGCTTTAGCCTCTCCACCAATTTTCATGGCTAGAACACATCCGATGCTACCCCAAATCAACCAAAAAGTGAAGTCTGAACCCAAGGAGGCAACATTCAAAGTGTCAAAGAAGGCCAAGGAGCACAAAGATGATCAAGATTGCTCTGGCTGCGAATCTGATCAAGAGTTGGCTCAATTTGCCAGGAAACTAAAGCGTGGCGCAGGAAAGTATAAAGGGAAGCTACTCTTTAAATGCTTTGATTGTGGAAGAGTTAGACATTTTTCATCCAAATGCCCTTACAAAGAAAGGACAAAAAAATAAGATGATCAAAATTTTAGAAACAAATCTTAAAAACATCGGAAGAAGAAGTTCTTTAAGAAAAAGGGGCTCTACTCTAAAGAGGATAGCTCAGCACCAGAGTCAGACAACGAAAACTCTTCAGAAGACGATTCAAATGAGTATTTACTCATGTCATTTGGAGCAGACTCCAAGAAACAAAGGATTACCAACTTTGAAGAGGAACAAGAAGTAGGAACAATGGACTTTGAAGGGGAACTCATCAGTGCCTTTGATGAGTTAAAGAAGGTTAGGAAAAAGAATAGGCAGTTAAAAGAACAACTGCAGTATGCTAAAGAAGGTATGTACAACTCAGACAATGAGGAATTTGCTTATCAAAAAGAAAAACTTGAAGAAGCCATTAAAAGCAAAGATTGTTTAACTTTACTACTAGAAGAAAAAACAAGGAACATGTGAGAAACAAGAAGAAGAGAACAAGCATCTAAAGCAAGAGATGTTCAAGGTAAAGAGGGAAATGATCTCAAGAACACGCAAAGATGAAATTCTGTCCTTGAAAATCAAATTAGAAGAAGCTAAACGAAAAGAAGTTCTTAATGATTTGGTTCATAAATGGGAAGAAAACTATTAGAGTCTCGAAGCAGAGGTCGTCTCTCTGAGAACGAATCCTGAGAGATTGGAGATTGAGAAGGGTGTAAATGACAAGTTTGTAGAAGGAATAAGAAAGCTAGATCAAATTCTGAACAATCAAAGGTCTTCAGGAAACAAAACAGGTTTGGGATACTCTAGACCACAGGAATCTTCTATGGGAAAGATGATCTTCAGGTCCGCATGATTTGAGGAACCTCAGAGCTATGCAAAAATGCATCAAGAAAGAATCAATGAAGACAAAAAGGTAGCAAGCCAGAGAGGAGCTCATCACTGGAATAATAACTCCAACCACCCCAAGAAGCTATACCAACGGAGAATGAATCAATCAACTAGACAACAAAGGTACCTTCCAGCACAAACTCATGAACTTTCCAACTTCTTGGTACTCTCATTTATTTTATGGTCATTGTTATAAATGTCACATCTTTGGACATAAGGCTATTGTTTGTAGAAGGATCAAAATTGAAAGAGATGAAAATTCCAAGTTCAATAAGTATCATAATTGTAGATCTCAAAACTCTCCTCTTAGAGATCGAAATCCCTTCTCTCCCCAAATGAATGATGTTGAATGCTACAAATGTAATAATTTTGGGCACAAGGCGAGTGAATGCAAAAGCAAATTTGAGTACCCATCTAAGTCCCAATACACTTGGCATCTGACTTTTCAAAAGGATAAGGAGGATTGGAAACGAAAATGTGCAAAGAGCATGGAGTGTGGACTTGCTCCGTCGGCACATAATCAAGAGAATAGATGGTATGTAGATAATGTCTGTTCCAAGCATATGACTGGGGATAAGAGCAGATTCCTGTCGCTAAAAGAAAAGGACAGGGGGAACAATGTCACTTTTGGCAACAATTCCCCAACAAGAATTAAGGGTAAGTGCATAGTTAGTCAGAGTCTTGATGAAAAGACTAAAGCGCAAAATGTGTTGTTGTATGTAGAAGGTCTCAAGCACAACTTGCTTAGTGTAAACCAGATGTGTGATAATGGCTATAATGTGACCTTTCGATTCAAAGATTGTGAGATTCGACATGAAAAGAATGGAAAGTTGGTGGGAAAGGCAGTCATAACTCACAATAATGTATATGTGTTTGATGACTCTAGAGTAAGTTGCTATTTGAGCAAGACAAATGAAACTTGGTTATGGCACAGGAGACTTGGTCATATGAATTTTGGCAGTCTAATAAGAATCAACATGTTGGGAGCTGTGAGAGGATTGCCAACACTGTCAAGGCCTGATAATTCAATCTGCAAATCATGTCAATTTGGTAAGCAGACTAGGAATCATTTCAAGACAAAAGAATTCTGTTCATCTAGACCATTGGAGCTAATTCACACAGATATTTGCGGCCCAACCAGAGCAAAATGCCCAAGAGGAGAGAGGTATTTTATGCTGCTTATTGATGATTTTACTAGCGCCACTTGGATCCTGCTCTTAAAAGAAAAATCAAAAGCATTTAAACATTTTAAAAAGTTTATAGCTCAGGTGGAAAATGAGAAAGATATAAAGATCAAATGCTTAAGATCAGACAAAGGAGGAGAATACACTTCAAGAGAGTTTGAAAATTTTTGTGAAGAGCATGGCATAAAGAGGCAGTATTCTGTGGCTAGAACTCCACAACAAAATGGAATGGTTGAGAGAAAGAAAAGAACAATCCAGGAGATGGCCAAGGCTATGATGGATGAAGCCGATGTACCTCACATCTTCTGGGAAGAAGCAACACAAGTAGTAATGTACCTATCAAACAAAACACAACTCAGGCCTAATAGTGATAAAACTCCCAATGAGTTGTGGAAGGGAAGACTGCATCAGGAAAACACTACAAGGTATTTGGGAGAAAATGCTTTATCAAAAGGAATGATAAAAACCTTAGAAAGTTTGATTCACGTGCTGATTAGGGTATACTTCTAGGGGACTCTGCTCAAAGTAAATGATACAAGTGCTACAACAAAAGGAGAAAGAAGGTTGAAGACTGCATTGATGTAGTAATAAATGAAATAACACCACAATTTGAGTCCTCCAGAGGAAACATGAACTCAGATTGAGAAGAGAGTTCAACCATCAAGACATCAGACCATGAAGAAACAGAGTCAGATAACAAGGACGTAGAAACGAGCACAACTCCAAGGCTCAAAAAATCATCCAAGTATGTACAGAAAGAGCATCCTAAGAGTCAAATACTTGGAGATCAAAGACTTGGGGTTCAGACTAGGAGGGAATTTGTTGGCAGTCCAAGCTGTGCAAATCTTGCTTTGCTATCTCAGGTAGAGCCTAAGAATCTTAGTCAGGCTAGTGAGGACAAGTCCTGGGTGAGAGCTATGAATGAAGAACTTGACCAGATTGAAAAGAATGACACTTGGCAACTTGGTCCTAGACCCAAAGAGAAAAACACCATAGGCACAAAATGGGTCTTCAAAAATAAGCTAAATGAGTAGGGTCAAGGCTTGACCAGTTTGCAAAGGGTATGCCCAGATAGAGGGGATAGAGTTTGAGGAAACTTTTGCACCAATAGCTAGACTAGAAGCTATCAAATGTTTCTTGCCTTTTGCTAGTCATAAAATGTTGAAATTTGATGACTAAAAAAAGGTTTCAACAATCCCAACCTGGTTTTAATTTCAACTTATCACTCCCATTCAGTTAAATGAAATTTTTAGATTAAAACACATGGGATTGTCAAAACATGCTGAAAATAAATATGGATATAACCAGACTAGCAACACACATAAAAATACACACAGATTTTTGGTCAACTTAGACCCAGGCAAAATCTTTTCAATCTTCTCTGGGAAAACCTGTTAGAAAGCTCTTCAAATTTATTTATCTTTCAAGTTCAGGAAAAATACATTTGTAGACAAAACAAAACAACAAAATACAACTTATCTCTTTAGCCCAAAACTCATTGAAAACCGTGCCCACTTGACGCTGAAAATATGTATTGTAGGACTGTACGGATTTTCGTACCACTATACAGATTGTATGGTTTTTTATTTTATTTTTTATTTTCAAAAACTTCTCTCGAACAACATGCAGCTCACAACATTCAATGCTGTTCGTACTGTACCTTCTGCTGTCTTCTAACCCTTGATTTCCATGCCCAGCTTTGCCAGAAATCACTCCTTCAGCTTGCTGCAACAAATTTCTCATTTAGAACTTTTCTTCAGCTCTCAGCCTCCTTTCTCCAATCTGCTCATGAAGAATGAATGCAATCTCTCTTTTCTTTTCCCCTTCTTGTTTCCCTAAATGACTTTTGGGCAACCCTAAGATCTAATGGCTCAGATTCATTTAGATCAAGGGATGAGAATAAATGTGTATTTAATTCTCACTTTCTATTTTTTAACTCACCCATTAAATAAAGTACCCACATTGTACTTTATGTCTAAAGTCACTTTTCACTTTATAATTTAACATTGACTTTACCACTTATAAAGTCACTTTCACTTTATAAATTCACACTTGGGAAAAGATTTATTTTGGACACTTTTCCCTAGGTAGAGACGAACCCATGGGAAACCACTTGTCCAAGGTACATTAAAAATCAACACTCCCTCTTATCGAGGAAAGAGTTTCTCACCACACCCGTTTTGTCCTTGAAATGGACATGCTTGCCTCTTGGGAAGGACTTTGTGAGAACATTGGCCACTTGTTCATCTGTTGATATATACTCCAGCTTCACCACCCCCTTTTGAGCATAGTCCTTGATGAAATGATATCTAATGTCAATGTGTTTTGACCTGTCATGAAACACTGGATTCTCCGTGAGTTTAATGCAACTCTGATTAGCACAGTGAATAATCGTCGGTCTCAACTCTTGATCAAATAGGCCATACAATAACTTGTGAAGCCAAATGGCCTCACAACTAGCCTGGCTAGCAGCTATATACTCAGCCTCAGAAGATCTCAAAGCAACTGACTTTTGCTTTCCACTGAACCACGACACAACTGCCAAACCAAATCCGAAGCAACACCTTGAAGTGCTTTTCCTGTCAGAAGCATAACTTGCCCAATCTGAATCTGTGTAACCTGCCAACCTCATTCCCTCTCCCCGCCTATAGTCCAGACCATAATCAATAGTCCCCTGCATGTAGCAAAGAATGTGCTTTGCAGCGACCTAATGCACCTTCTTGGGCTTAACAATGAACTGGCTAAGTGTGTTCAATGCAAAGCATATATCTGGCCTAATGTTGACCAGATACATCAAGGGCTCAATAAGTTTCCTATACAATGTGGGATCCACCAAACTAGAATTTGAAGCATGAAGCTTCTTCCAGTTGGTGATCATAGGTGTAGACATGGGTCTA
>APFE030114381.1:549-74674 GCA_000404065.3 Pinus taeda | reverse complement strand
TTATACAATTAAGGATTTATGAATTTATATTTATAATTTATTTTAAGTTATGCAAATACAAATGACAAATGCATTAGTTGTTCAATGATAATGATTTTTGCTTGAAAAACTCCTTATTTATAGTCACATCAATACATTTTTTTATTAATTTTATTTTGGTAAAACTTTTCAATTGAATTTAACCATGGTTACATGGATTGTGGTGCAAAAAATGAATGAAAATTCATAAATATTATTTTATTGGTTTAATTATTATTTTATTATTTCCTCAGCAGACCCATTTTAGACCTCAAAATTCCCTTAATGACTATGTAACAATGAGAATCATACATTATCTATATTGAGATTTTATTATGCATTATGATGTTCTTATTATACTGCATTGTGTCTTAATGATATAATAGTGTCTCCATTGGGGGAAATTCAACCTAAAAGTGGCTTCCTAAGGAAAAATAATAAAATAAGCGTTATGAATTTTGAAGGGAAAAGAAGAAAACTACTTTTTTTAATTGTATTTTTGGCTTATTTCCTTATAGGCTTACTCAAATTTCAAGTGTAGACACTAGTTGGATGTAAAATTAAATTCCATATCCAATGAGTACCCATTATGCATATTTTTGAGAAGACCCACATTGATAGAAAATGAAGATACATTAAAAAATCTTGGGAGTGTAGACACTTGAAATTTGAGTAATTCTATAAGGAGATAAGCCAAAAATAAAATTAAAAATACTTTTTCTTATTTTCCCTCCAAAATATTTACATGTACCTCTTTTTAAATTTAAATGATTTAGATTGGTTTACTTATTATGACAAGGAAATTACATGAAACTTTCATGGGAACTTTTAGGCTAAAAATTCCTCTAATGAAAACACCACTCGTCAACTTGGAGCATTATTTTCTCTTATGTTTTAATATTTTATTAGATTTTGTTTTATATTCTCTATTCTTGGTTATTGGTAGTAGAGAATACCCCAAATTCATGGTATCATAGCTAATGGTTTAAGACCTAACCATGTTATTTGCAAATCCTATTGAGTCATATCTTTTTATGATTAACTATGGGCCGATTGATTTATTACATGGAACCTTTCTTTGAGAAAGATCATATCTATAACATTTTATAAATATGACATCCAAGATTTCTCATGTTGTTTTGAATGGATGGAGCTAAGTTATCTGGCCACCAAATATCGAAACTCTTATGAAGAGTAAAGGGATCTATAAAGTGATAGTGGCCCTTGAAAGACAAAACTCCCTTCGGAGACCTCTCTCGACATGAAAGAATGATGATGCAGAGCAATTAATAAGGACACTGTGAGATACGATGTTGAAAATTGAAGATTGATAACAACTTCACCAATGATGGATGGATAGTGAGTGCGAACAGTGAAGGGCAGACAGAGTTCAGCGCAAGTAGGGGCAGTCAAAGAGCCCTATGAAGGGTGGCAGAGGAGGGGGCTCCACTCCCTCCTACAAGGAGGCCATGGCCAGCAGGGGAAAGAAGCCTCTAGAGAATGTCAGGGAAACAGGGGTGGAAGGAAAAAGAATCACAGAAGAGGGAACAAAAGAACCCATAGAAAAGGATCAACATGGCGCAAAAGACAAGGAGGTTGAAGACAAAAAACAGGAAACTAAAGACAAGAAAAACAAGGGACCCTGCAAACCCAAAACAGATATAACTCCCAGGGTGATTTTAAATAATCCAGAGCTGTAGGCAAACAGGGAACACATGGGGACATATGCCATCATCTGTAAGTTCATGGGACTATGGCCCACTGAAAAATCTCTATAGGCGTGGATCAAATACCACTAGAAACCTAAAGGTAGCATAAATCTTCATCTTGGGTCTAAGGGTTTCTTTACGATGGTGTTCACAAATATTGAAGAAAAGGACATAATATTTGAAGGAGGGCCCTACTTCTATGCTACTGCAGGGCTCTACATGAGACCATGGATAATGAACTTTGTTCTAGAAAAGGAGACTTTTACTTCAATTCCGGTTTGGGTAAGGCTCTACTTTCTACCTCTTGATTACTAGAAAAATGAATCGTTAGCGGCCATAGGCAATAAATTAGGTCACTATGTTAAAGCCTTTGAAGCCACTAGAAGGGGAAAATATACTTCCTTTGCTAGAATATGTGTGGAAATGGATCTATCAGGAGCTCTACCGGAGGAGATAACCTTGGAAGTTTTTGATGAAGAATGGGTGCAAACAGTAGATTATGAGCACATTCCATTCAGATGTCACAAATGCCATGAACATGGACATCTTTTCAGAGACTATTCACTCAACAAAGAAATAAACAAAAGCAGAAGCAATACAGTGAAAGAATCAGATAGCCTTCAAAAAGTGGTTAAACAAAGTAAAGGAAGTAAAAGAGGACCAAAAAATCAGCAGTACGAAGGATAACAATTCAGGCAGCACAGTTTTCAGGTGCTTCAGGAAGAGGAAGAGATTACTAAAGAAGATCAAGCAATGGAAGGGAGTTTTGCAGAAAAGGAGGAAGGGAAAAACCTAGAGCAAACACAAAATAATGAGTACCAGAAAGAAGCCACTATGAGCGATGTTGAACAGGAAATGGATCAGGAAATGACCCAAAATGATATGGACCCAGAGGACCATGAACTACTAGAAATTCTTGACAAAGAAAACCTAGACCTAGAAGGCTTCTTGAGGCAGGGTACCATGGGGGGAGTGGATTCGCTACCTCAACAGGAACTCAGTACAATACAACAACTGTTTCTATGGAGATTGCAAACTGAGAAGCCAGAGTGATGTAACAACATAGACAAGCAGGACAACAGAGGAGTGAAGACAATGAAAACTATGCTGGGACTAATTAATAAAAACCTAGGCAAGAAAAGAGGTAGGAAAAAGTAGAATGAACTCTTGATGGAGTGTGGAAAGCTGATGATTGATTCAGGTAAGATGAAAGATCTATCCAGTGACTCCTTTACAAATATTTTATAATGAAGTTGACATCTTGGAATATTAGAGGTCTAGGGAGTAAGAGAAAGCAGAGAATGCTTAGCAACAGAATGAAACAAGAAATGTCGGATATAATGTTCATCCAAGAAATGAAATGTTCCATTCAAAAGGTAAGACAAATCCACAGTAAATGGCTCAGCAACTATGAGTTTCTTGAAGTAAAAGCAGAGAATACAGCAGGAGGTATACTCACTCTATGGAATTCCCACAAAATTGGCATTCTGGATGCTGAAGCTTCCATAAATTACTTATCGATTGTTATTCAACCGGTAGGAGAAAGGGATACCTTTCTGGTCACAAATGTTTATGGTCCTTAGAGAATAGATGACAAACTTAAGTTTTTGGATACCTTGGTGGATCTCAGGAGCAGACATGCAGATATACCCTGGATCATGGGAGGGGATTTTAACATGATTAAATCCCTTTCAGAGAAGAAAGGAGGAACAAGATCTCTAAGTAATATTGGCCTAAATCTTGTTGACACTAATTGGAATACTAGCCTCTTTACTTGGAATAATAGGAGAGGAGGAGATGCCCTAGTTGCCTCAAAGCTAGACAGATTCTTCATCTCTGAGAATCTTATGCTAGATGGTAAAGAGGTAACAGTGCGAGTTCTTCCCTTTGGAGGCTCAGATCATTGGCCAATCCAATTAGAAATCAAGGGTATAGGTACTCCTAGAAACAAACCCTTCAGATTTGAAAATATCTGGTTGTCACACCCAAGCTTCACAAGCAACATTGAGAAATGGTGGTCAGAGGAATCGCAGGTTCAGGGAACCAGAATGTATCTTCTTCACAAGAGACTAAAGCACATAAAATGTCGGCTTAAGGAATGGAATAAGAAGGATTTAGGTAATATTTTTGAAGAAAAGAGAGTAGTTGAAAACAAAATGTAGGTTCTCAACCAAGCTCTAATCAAGGAAGGCTTTGACAAAAACATCAGTGAACAAGCGCATAAACATTATAAAAATGGGAGGATCTATGTAAACAAGAGGAAATATATTGGAGACAAAAATCCAGAGTCCAATGGTTAAAATAAGGAGAGCGCAACACTAAGTTCTTTCATAGAACCACCATGGCCAATAGAGTTCACAATAACATCTCTTCGATCAAGAATGAAGTAGGGGAACTAAAGATATCCTATAAAGCTATAGAAGCTGTGTTAATCCACCACTTCCAAGGTATAACACATGAGAACATTTTGGATAGAGAGCAAGCCATCAGGGAAATTATTAGAAATATACTGAAACTGGTATCCAGGGAAGACGACTTCAACCTTAATAAACCAGTAATGGAATGGGAGCTAAGAGATGTACTCAAATACATGCAGAATGGCAAAGAACCGAGCCCGGACAGTTTCAATGTGGACTTTTTCAAATCTTGTTGGAATATTGTTAAGCAGGACATATTGAATGTTGTGGAGGATTCCAGGTCAAATAAAACCATTCTGAAAGCCCTCAATACTTCCTTCATCACCCTGATCCCCAAACAAGAGATTGCTCATACACCGAATAAATACAGACCCATAGCCCTATGCAACGTAAACTAAAAGATTATATCCAAGGTTGTGGCTAATAGACTCAAACCTTCTTTTGGTCCTAGTTTCTAGGGAGCAATTAGGTTATGTGGAAGGCAGAAAAATTCTGGATAACATCATTCAAGTGCAAGAAGTGGTGCACTCTTTAATTAGAAAGAAGTAGGCGGGTATGATCATGCAATTAGATATTGGTAAGGCTTATGACAAGGTAAACTGGGTCTACCTTAAGAAAATGTTGATTTCATTTGGATTTGATCATATCTGGGTTAGATGGGTAATGGCACTAGTGACCTCCTCCAGTTTTTCTATTTTGGTCAATGGCTCCCCCTCAAAGATTTTCAGTCCTTCAAGAGGCCTCAGACAGGGGGACCCAGTCTTCCCCTTCCTTTTTATTATCATGATGGAAGGGCTAGGGAGAGCTGTAAAGCAGGCACAATCTTCAGGAAAGATTAAAGGTCTGCAACTGACTGATAATGGGCAAGCTCTGACTCACCAACAATTTGTAGATGATACCATGCTTCAGGGACTCCCCATAGTCTAAGAAGCTTCAAACTACAAAAAAATTCTAAATCTTTTTGCCTCGGCTTCAGGTATGGAAGTAAATCTCTCCAAATCAAAAATATTTTTCTTCAATACCAATATTGCTATTCAGAAAAATATCTCTAGAATTCTTGGCTTCTAAAGGGATTCCCTTCCTTCAAAATATTTAGGAGTCCCTCTAACTGCAAAACCAATGCACAAAAGTATATGGGAACCTTTGATCAACAAATTGCAAGACAAAGTCAGTAAATGGACCATTAGATCTTTAAACCATGCTGGCAGGTTAGTTCTTACAAAAGCAATACTTCAAGCAATCCCCATTTTCATGGTATCAACCCTCCCAGCTCCAAAAGGGGTCCTTTAGAAATTTAGATATATTCAAAGAAACTTCCTTTGGGGTAGGGATGAGACTAAGAGGAAATGGCCCTTAGTGTCTTGGGATAAAATTTGTAAGCCCAAGAACCATGGAGGGCTAGGATTGGATGATCAGGATACTCTCAGTAAGGCTCTAGGGCCAAACTTAGGTGGCGCTGGGTCCAGCAACCAGAAACTCAATGGGCAAATATCTGGAAAGAAAAATATGCTAATTCCTAGCAAAAAGGTGATCTTATAAGAATGTCAGGAAATATAAAGGGTTCTTATATTTGGAACAAACCCTAGGAGAATAGAAGATTAGTTCAAGAGAATAGCTTCTGGGAAATCAGAGACGGAAATCTTGCTCTTTCCTGGGAAGATAAATGGCAGCAAGAATCAATTATGGTAAAAGAAGAATTCCTTGATCTTAAATAGGAGTCGGAATCCCAAGGTTTAATAAAGGTTAAAGATTTTTGGATGCATTATCATCTAACAGAAAAGTGGAGAATCTAGAGAAATATAGATTGTAGGAATAACAATCTCCTGAAAACTAAAGTAGAGGAGCTCAGGAAAATAATAGAACAAAGGAAGATCTTAGTGGCAAAGGGATAAGCCCAACTGAGATGGGGAAATAACAAAGAGGGCACCTTTAATCTTAAGGAAGCAAAAAACATTCTCCTTGAGCTGGATCCCCTGGTTCAAGATAAAATTTGGCAAAACCTTTGGAAACATCCAGGGTGGATGAAAATCAAACTCTTCATGTGGGTTATTTATCACAAGAAAAACCTAACTTGGGACAACATAAGGAAGAGAGGTGTACAGGGGCCTTCAAGATGCCTGCTATGTTAAGCTCAAGAAGAAACCTTGGAACATTTACTAAACAATTGCATTTTCACATCCTGGTTATGGGAGTTATTTGCTGCAATCTTTCAACAATCTGATATGGACAGAGGGAGCATCATTAGCACCCTCATCAACTGGAGGAAAAAATTTTCGGATAATGAAATTCTTAACTCAGCGTGGGCTCTCACACCAAGCTTCATCATATGGAACATGTGGAAGGAGAGGAACAAAAGAATTTTTAAGGGAGAAAAAAAGCCCCCTCAACACCTGCTGGAGTTAATCCTAAAATAGCTTAAGGAGACTGTGAGAACCACTGTTCGCAACCTCCCCAAAAATACCCCCTCAGATGCAAATTTAAAAATTCTCAAGTAGCTGGGGATATAGAGGCTCACCATCCTAGGCATTGACAGGAGGATCATTTCGTCGGATACAGAGAAGGAATTTTGGCATCCTCCTTCGAAAGGCTATTTAAAATACAACATTGATGGGGCTTCAAAGGGGAACCTAGGAACAACAGGGTATGGAGGTGTCCTTAGAAATACAGAGGGAAGTATCATTAGCATCTTTCATTACCACCTAGGTACAGCCACCAATAACATGGCCAAGCTAATGGCTATGTAACAATGCCTGGATTTGCTGAAGCAGGACAATTGTCAAAATGTCATGCTAGAGGCAAATTCAGAGTTAATTATCAACTCAGTGAAAAAGATTCACAATGGAACTGCGCCAGATAAATTCTATAAACATTGGAAACTAATTCGAGTCCTCCAAAGAATTCAAAGCTATCTTCAGGGCTTGCGCACTATTAGTTTCCACCATGTCCACAGAAAGGCAAATAAACTAGCGGATCTTTTGGCCAACTAGGGGTTCAGCTACACAAGGAAAATTGTGTTCACGAAGTGGCAGGAGTTGAGGTCAAGTAGACTGAGAGCTCTATGCTGCGAATAGGTGAAAGAAGATAGGGAGGTGTTTAGACTCAATACCATGGGCAATAGCTCGATTTGATTTTCCCCAGGTTGAGCTTTCTGTTTGGGTAAATTTAAGAGTGATGCAGATGTCAGATGATTCCCTTAAGTCTTTGCTCGATGGAACACTCTTGACCTTGCTTTATCCCAAACCAAGGCAAGGTAGTTCTATTTTTGCTAGAGGAACTAGGTCTTTCGGCAACTGGGGGTTTCAGTCTACGGAGTCCTGTTTGCAAAACCACCTTCCAGGTGGTTTCCGACTGATTGCGCGGTCCTCAGAGTGGGAATGGTTTCGGCGTTTCCGCAGTGATCCCATTCATCCTGCGACACGTGGCAGGGTGAGGGTTCTGAAAACTTCCCTCCATCGCAGACTAACTTTCCTCCTTCTTCCTCGTCGTGAAATGCTTCTCATCCATTGGATTCGGGTGCTGCAAATCAACGGTTGTCTGACAAAGCGCAACTTGGTGGGGATGGGCTATTAATCTTCGAGCTCTTTTGTGGCGCGTCTTTCTCTTGACCTTCAATCTTATTTTTTTGGTGGGTCGGATAGTTAGTTTTGGGTTTTCTGGAGGGAAGCCATGCAATAGCATGCAGGCTTTTCATAGGTTGGTCTGGAGTCTTGTCAGTAATGTCTTAGGCTCTTTTTTTTTATATAAGTAATGTTGTACAGGGTATCCCTTGGAGGCTTTTGATGTTATTTATTTTCTGTCTCTTCGACGTCGAGTGGACAGTGGTATATATTGTAAAATATTTTTGACTCAATGATATAGAAGGATCCATACTTGCTTAAGCAAAAAAAAAGGGGATCTATAAGTATATGTATATTGTTGATCTAGATCTAAAGTATGATCTAATGAATTTTATCATCAATGGAAAGAAGGATGAGGTTTTTGGATTCATCATGACTTATATTTCTTGAGAAATGTGCTTTCATATGAGTGGGATTAAATTCCCTCATGATGTTTGGAAGAAGTTAATGTATTGTTTGAAAATTTTGATGAAAGTTAAGTCATGAAAATAGAAAAGGAGATGCTCGCTTTTTATCCTCATTCCTTTGAAATAATTAAGCAATATCTAGTTTGCATCAAAGAGCTCCAATTGAAATTGGGTGACTACGATATAAAAATATCCAAAGAAACTTTATGCATAGTTCATAGAACTATTCTTGATGATTCTATGGATACCTTATGTTGAGTCTTATTCCTCTTTCTACACCAACTGGAGGTCATGCAAGGAATATCTTAAGGATTATAACTTCAACACCTTATACACATTTTTTATCGAGGACCATTACTGGTTACTTGATTAAGGGAAGCTTGGTAATAAGCACGAGGCTAATATGTTCAAAGGTAAGGGCAAGCCAGCTTTGAAAAACATTCAAACTCAACAGAACTATCCTGATCAAAAACCTAAAACGCATGATGGGACCACTCTACTAAGAAGCACTGTAAGAAGAAAGCCTAGACATTTGGAGAAAACATATTTTAAGAAGAGACATGACTTGGAGAATAAATTGAAATCACTTGAAACTAAATTTTCAACTAATTGATCTACCAACAACTTTACATTCTCAATTGAAATTCAAGTTATGCATGCTCATACTACACAAAATGAATGGGTCACCTATTTTGGTTGTACCGCCATATGGAAAATGGCACTTCTTGTTTTCCTCCCTAAATAAAGTTGTTGAGAAAAACATATACTTGGTAATTGAATTTTCTCCTAACATTACTGCTCATGGTGATGTTCCTTTTCAAAATGGAAAAATCATGAATGTTTATCTTATTCCTAGTTTGAGTGCAAATTTGTTTCCAATTTCATAATTGATAAAGACTAGAATGATTGTTGAGTTTTGGATAAATCAGTTCATTGTCAAATATTTAAAGAAAGATCAATCAATCATTACTGAAGGTATTCTTGACTCGAATGATGGAATGTATAATCTTCGTTATCTATATCAACCTAATTCTAAACCGATACTCTTATGACACAGAAAACTAAACAAAATCAACTTTAGCATGAAAGACTCCAACTTTTTAACTTTAGGAGAATCTAAACTACAAAAACTCAGAATATGGTTGTTGTCATACCAAGGATACTTCCACATGATGGATTTTGTGAAGGATTGGTATTAGGAAAGCATCAACAAGCACCCTTTCACTCTAGGAAAGCATGGCATGCAGATAAACGATTGGAGCTTGTTCATAGTGATCATTGTTGCATAAGTAATCCTTCATTTGTCGGCACTAGGTGTGATAACCCATGACTTGAAGTTTTATTTTGAATTTGTATAAATTACAGAGTATGAGTATGCTTGCTCTTTAAAATACTTATTTGAGAAATATTTTATGAGTGTGATAAACTGATAAAAAGAGAATGTAGATTTTGTATTTATTTTGTTGTTAATAAAATAAAAGATTTTGGAATTAATACATAAGTTACATCTGGCTAAATGAGATGAAGGCTACAAATTAACGTTGGTTATTAATTACCCATTCATTAAGTCCTAGGAATCTAATATGAATTATTAGATTAGTTAGGAATTATGGATATGATTGATTCATAACTCCCTAAAAGACAAGGTTTTGTCTTTGGAAGTGGGAAGTAGAGCTCAATAAATGTGCTCGTAACTACTTTCCACCTGGGGGTGAGATGGAAGTAGTTATTAACTACAAAATGATTGGTAGAGGGTAATTACCTTTTGTCTTATTGCTAGAATGGAATATGCAGGAAGAAAAATATGGAAAGGGAAAGAAAAGGACAAAAAGAGGAAAAAGAGTAATTTTGATTTTCAAACCTATGCTCGTGGGGATACTTGATAGTTGAAGTATCATTGTTTGGGTAGTGCTCATGAGCTCCTATATTATTTCCAAGCTCATACTTTTAATTCGGTACCTTAAACCTCTATTGTGTGTATGAATTTTTAAATATGAAAATTGATATAATAATCTATTATATTTTATCAAGTATTATGTTATGATAGTTGTCGATGCCTAATGATTTAGTGATGGTTAATTTACAAAGGAAATTATTTGTTATATATTTATTTAGTATTTGTAAACACAATAAATTGTGTAAGTATATGTTTTAATTTAGTTTTTGTTCGAGTTAAATATCTTTGCATATTAAATATATAGAAATTTCAGTATATATTTTATATACAAAAATACCATCAACTACCTATATAGTACAGACTTCAAAACATTGGTTTGATATAATAGAAGTGAATATATTCTATAATATTCTATAATATACTTTATGATCATATAAAGACGAGTTGAGGACAATAAACTAAGATGTACGAAAAACCACTTAGAATTTTCTACTTGAAAATCATCCTAAGTTGTAATGTATTACCTTACAGAAATAAAATACACTCAGAGTAAACATGAGATAAAATCCACAATAAATACAAACAAATATAGGCAATTTAGCCTAACCTGGATAACTACTAGAATGTAAACTATATATGAATTAGATAGACAATCATAACCAAAAATTCATAAGAACATATTTATATAAACCTAAATAATGTATATAACAATGTTTAGTGACTTGGAATTCACTCTTCATAAAATACAATGGAATATTTCCTGAAAACATTAATATTACTTAATAATAATTTAAATGTATTCATGAAAACAAGGGATGTGGAAATACTTACAAGTTCATTACATTTTAGGCTTAAAGCCTTCAAAAAAAATTACTCCCTTATAGGAATTGATTATGTAAAGACAATAAAAGAATTTAATTAACTATAAGGAAAAAATTCTTGGAATATTTCCCTCAACCACAACTACAAACCATTCACGTTCGAGCAGATGAAGAAACCAAGGGTTTGGGTTGCCTGACCTGGTAAAAAACATTCGTAAAACTCCTATAAGTGAGAGGAATATTGTTATGCAACCAGCTCACAAAATAGAAGAAGAGATAGATCAACAACTTCAAAAATAGCATCTCCGAGGGGGAAACCTCCTTTACATTACACAAATGAACAATTCTTGGATGATACAAATGACAAAACCTCCTTTCTATATATAGGATTCTAAGAGGTCACAATATAATCAGAGTCGATATAACAATAATAATGTAAGGGCACAACAATAACAATAATGGGCTTCTATGGGGCACAACAATAACAATATAGGGACTACATGGGAAAAAAATAACAATAAGGGGGCTACACTAATAACAATGAGGGAATACACTAGTATTATAGGGACCTAACATGCCCCTCTCCTTCAAACAAATGTTGTCCTCAATGCTTAAGTAGTTTTTGATGCTTATGTATAAAATTCTCATCCTCCCATGTGGAATATTTCACGGGTAAGTTCTTCCATTTGATGATATACTCTAAAATTGATTGATTTCATAGCTGTTGAGTTCTTGTTTCCATGACATCTTTAGGTTCCAATATGATTGTTCTTTCCTCATCAAGTTCTGGAAATATTTTTTCAACTGGGAGCTTCTCACCTATAACCTTCTTTAAGCATGAAACGTGGAAAGCTAGGTGCACTCGAGAAGATGTAGGAAGCTCCAGTTTGTATGCCATAGTACCAATATTTTGCAACACTTTGTAAGGACCATAATACTTTGGTGCTAATTTATTATCCTTCTTAGCTTTCTTGAGGGGTATTTTTTTGTATGGTTATAACCATAAAAATACTCAATCGCCTACATCAAAACTTCTTTGGTTGCGATCTTGATCTTCCTGTTCTTTCATTCTATTCTGCACCAAAGTGAGGTTATCCTTCAAGAGTTGGAGAACTTGTTGTTGATGCTCGATGTGATCTTCCACTGCTTGAACCTTATAATTTTCTCTTAAAGATGATGTGATGGATGGTGGATGATATCCATAAAGTGTTATAAGTGGTTCATTTTTGCTGCAGTGTGGAAGGAAGTGTTATACCACCATTCAACTAGAGGTAACCACTTGAGCCATTGTGTATGTTTATCAGATACAAAGAAACTAAGACATCCTTCCAAACATTTCTTCACTATCTCAGTTTTCCCATCCGATTAATGATGATAATATGAGATATTAGCTAATTGAGTAGCCAAGCAAGAAAATAATTATGTCCAAAAATTTCCAATGAAAATAGGATCTTTGCCGCTTACAATAATCTTTGGTTTTCCGTATAGATTTTGAATTTTTTCCATAAATGCAGTAGCAAATGTACTAGCTTTAAATGGATGAGATAATGCACAAAAGTGTGCATACTCAGTAATTCTATCAATTACCACCATGATGATACTCTTTCCTTCAAACTTGGGTAAACCTATGATAAAATCCATTGAAACCTCCTCCCAACTTTGACTTGGAATGGATAAAGGTTGTAACAAACCTAAGGTCTTAATTGTATCAACTTTATTTTGTTGGCAAACCAAACATTCCACCACAAACTTTTGAATATCAAATTTAAGGTCATCCCAAAAAAAATCCTTCTCAACCCTATGGTATGTTTTTAAAAATCCTGAGTGCCCTCCTAAGGTAGAGATGTGAAATTCCAAAAGAATATTTTTTTTGAGTTCGGAATTCTCACAAAGTTATAAGTGATCTTTGTACCATAACGAATCATTATTCCAGCTAAATGTGTCAGATGTTCTAGGATCTTGTTGCAATTTTTGAATGAGTGCCCACACTTCTTCATCATTCTTCCATTCATCCCTTGCTTTGGTTATCCAATCTAGATGGATAATAGAAATGACATAAAGTAATGCTTCCACATCCTCATCCTTTCTTGAGAGTGCATCTGGAACAACGTTTTACTTCCCTTTTTTGTAGATGATTTAAAATTCATAACCCAACATCTTTGTGACCCATTTTTTCTGCTCTTCTGAAGATAATCTTTGTTCTAAAAAGTATTTAAGACTATAATTATTTTCTTTTAAGTTGAAGTGCCTTCCCATTAGGTAAGTTCATGATTTCTTAAGTGTGTGTAGTATTTCCAACATTTCCTTCTCATCAATAGCTTTGTGTAAATATTTTCCTTTGATTGGATGAATTTCAAAAGCAATGGGTCTTCCTTCTTGCATTAGAACAATGGTAATTCCATTTCCTGAGGCATCGCATTCCAAAGTAAAGTTTTTTGTGAAGTCTGGCATAACTAACAACGGTGTTGGGGACATTTCCTCTTTAAGATGCTCAAAGGCTTTAGTTTTTTCTGGAGTCTAAGAAAATGCATCTTTCTTCAGTAATGTTGTTAAAAGTGCTCCTATTCTCTGGTAATTGTTAGCAAACTTGCGATAATACCCTATCAACCCTAGAAATCCTCATAGATGCTTTATGTATGTGGGGATTTTCCATTCCTTAATGGATTTTTTTTTTTAGGGTCTACCTTAACAACCTCATGAGATACAATATAACCTATATATTCCATCTCCTGTACTCCAAAGAAACATTTGGATGTTTTCGCATATAATTGTTTCTCCTCCAATAGCTTGAACACCTTGTCAACATGTTGGACATGATCTTTCCAAGACTTGTTGTAGATTATTATATCATCAAAAAATACTAACAAAAAATTTCTAAGGGTTTGAAAATGTAGAAGGTGCATTGATAAGGCCAAAAGGAATAACCAAAAATTTGTAATGACTCTCATGAGTTCTAAATCCTATTTCCGGAATTTCTTCAAACTTCATTCTTATTTGATGATATCATGAATGAAAATCCAACTTGGTGAAGTAAATTTCTCTATGTAATTCATCCAATAATTCATCAATGATAGGAATGGGAAATTTATCTTTAATATTGAGTTTGTTGAGCTCCCTATAATCTAGACACATGTGCCATGATTGATCCTTCTTATGCACCAATACTACTGGAGCAAAGGAAAACTTTGACTAGGTTGAATGATACCAACCTCTAGCATTTCTGCAACCATATGTTCAATTTCACTCTTTTGGGCATAGGAATATCTGTAAGGCCTCATGTTTGGAGGAATAATTCCTAGAATCAAATGAATAGCATGATCAATCATGAATAGGTAGGAGGCCTTTGAGAATCTCAAATACCTTGGAATGATTGTCCAAGGCTTTTTGCAGGTCTGAAGAAATAAATGATTTCAATGTTTGAACCTATAGTGAACATAATTGTGCAATTACACCCTGTTGTTCCTTCCTTAGTAGCTTTTTTATGCCATTAGAGTTTATTATCTTTCCTTGTTTCCCTGCGATACCCCTTAATTCAACTTCCTTTCCTTCCCAAACAAATTTCAAGAAAAGTTCTTGAAAATTAAAATCTATCATACCCAAATATTGCAACCATTAGATTCGTAGCACAACATCAGTGCCACCATTTGGAATGGAAAGCATTGGACTATTCAAAACATATTCTCCCATGGGTAGCTTGATATTATGGCACTTTCCAAAGAAATTTATGGTTCCTCCATTTGCAACCATCACTTGAGACTCTGGTGTTGGATAGAGGAATCAATTTAATTCCTTCACTATCTTACAATGAATAAAATTATGGGTACTACCCAAATCAACCAACACTATTACCTCTTTCTTCTTGATATGTCCTTATATATTGAGAGTTTAAGGAGTGGTAATTCCTACCAATGCACTACAATATATGGTTGGATTCATTTCTTCTTTCTCTGGGGTTGATTTCTAGTGTATATCCTCTTCTTTTGATGTTTCTTGCTCCATTTCTTCCTCCTCTTCACAATCGATGTAAAGTAATTTCTTCTCAGAACACTTATGACCTTTAGTGTATTTTCTATCACAACTGTAACAAAGCCCTTTTGTTCTTTTTTCTTCCAATTGTTATGGTGTCAACCTGGTAGGGTGTGGAAGGCTAGGAGAAACCACACTCCCATATTTATAGTTGTGAGTGGTAGACTTCCTTGTTTTTATAATCTTTATTTCATTTTTTCTTGCCAACCTAAATGCCTTCTCCAATGAATCAAATTCCCAAAGGGAAACCTCATGTTGGATGTTATTCTTTAGAGTCCCTATGAAGACATAAATCATATGCTCCCCTAGAATATCATTTACCCTTATATTCAATTTTTAAAAGTCCTCAATGTGCTCCACTATTGAACCCTTTTGTTTGAGATTTATCAATTGGCTAAACAAGGTGTTGCTCTTTGTATCCTCATAATGTGCTACCATTCCTCTTTAAAAATTGACCAAATGGAAATTTTGTTTATGAGAGAAAAGTCATCGATGCCATACAAACTAATTGGGTTCTAAATATAAAGTTGCAATGCATATCTTTTGTGTGTTTTTCACATTATGGAGATCAAAATATTGTTCCATCTGTAGTATCCATGTTACAAGATCCTTGCCATTAAACTTCCTTATATCAATATTTGGAATATGGTGGATCTTCAATCCAATATTAGAGCCTATGAAATCATGATTAACATTTATTTTGTTCTCATCATGAGTTTCCTCTGTTATAGCACCATTTACCACTCTTGGTATATCTAATGCTCTGATTATGGCCTAGGGCGACCCCTCCTTCCAGACTTGTTCCAAAATTTAAAAAACAATGTTTTATTCCTTATACACTACTTTTCCCTATGATTAAAGCGTGTACAAGTGGGTCAGCAGATACCTAACCCGCGTACATGTTAAAACACTTAAAAAAAAAAAAAAATTCCTTAATTTCAAGTAGAGTTCATGGGTTTTACCTGTTACTCACCTCCTATTGCTCATGGCCCAACTGTTTCCCAACTGAGAAAACTAATTTAGAGAAGTATAAATAAACCTCCATGGGAAGGCCTTAAGGGAGAAGATATGAGATATGGATACTATAGTGAGATTATCCCTCATCAAGTATGATGAATCCTTGTGCCTTTGGCACTCCCCAAAGCTTCAGGAAACTCTTATTTCCTTGTTATAGATATCCTTCATCTTGCTTGAGATATCCTTGTATTGGTGATGGAGGAAGATTTCTAAAGGCCGGGAAAGGATGGATCCAGAGGACTATTCGTCACGGAGCTGGAGAAGGACTTAGGTCGTATTTCTCCACTTTACTTGTAGCTAACTTCTATAAAAAGGAATGTTGTTTTGTTTTCAATATTAAATGCATTTATGCATCAAGTTATGTTGTAATTCGTTTATGAATTTTATATTGGTGTATAATTGGTCATTCATTTATATGATTTAAGGTTAATATCATGAACATGATTTATGTGTCTACTGTTGTATATATTCCATTTGGATAATTTTCAGGTTTCAAGAACATCAGGAGAAGCTGAGGGTTTGCACCCTGCAAGATATACCCAAACATAGGACATCCGCGTAAGGGCACTCCTGCACAGTTTAGTAGAATAAGAATTTAGGTTGATTCCCTAAACATTTCTTGTTGTGGTTTTCCCTCTACTCTATTTGGGTTCTCAACCCAAAGCCTTAGGGTGGTCTCACTCGCAACATCTTCCACTACCTTTTCGCCATTAGGAAACATTTTTTGTAGCAACTTTTCCAAACCTCCCTTCAAACCTTCCATGTTTTTCTTCAAATATTTAATGTTTCCTTTCAATTTTGCTTCTATACCATTGATGACATATTTCAAATCTTTCATTTATACTTTTAAAACATTCTTCAAACCATCCAACTTAGCTTCCATTTCATTTTTGGTTATTCTTTGCGAGAGTAAAATTTGTTGCACTTGGTCTCGTAATTTTGATATATCATGTTGCATTTCTTCTTCCTCTTCATGCATCATAGTAGAAATTTTGGGTTTCTTACTAGGTGTTTCCATTTTATTTCTTTGGGTCATCAATTAATAATATTTATGCTTCATTATTCCCTTTGAATCACTTCAAACTAATTTTTCAAACAAAACTTATCCAAATTGTTTAAAAAATACACACCTTTTTCTTTCTTTATAGGAGCTTAATATTGAATCTGTTGTATCTTAGTAATTGCAGATCCCTAAGGTCTAAAATTTCGTCTTATGATATCCCTATGACTACTCTTTCCAACCCCAAAGGTCTAATTGAGATTAGATTCTTCAAGCTAGATTTATGCCGAATATCCCACGATGACTTGATTATATACGGGTTCAGTAGAGTGGAATTCTACAAAGTGCCACGTGTCACTGTTTCAACCTTCGGCCCTAAAAACTATATACAACAGAGTAAATTTCGTCCTATTTCTGTCACTTTTTACAAAATTTGAATCTGATGCTCAGAGAGAAAGTTATGATGATTTTCCCAAGGTCACATGTTTGAGGTGCAATTTGGGAGCCTAAAACAACCCCAAAGTCCTGAGTTCATATATCCAAAAATATAGCAAGACAAGATCTAAAATTTGCACACGAGTTTCATCAAGAATTCGGATCAAATGTGCTTTAATTTCAAATTCTAAAGCATCATAAGAAAAATGTTATAGTGAAACTTCCACAATGGCATGTTTGAAACAACGAAACCCTAGAATCCAAATGTATTACAATAAAAAGGAAAGAGGAAAATATAAAAATTGTACAGTTCAAGACTATCTCCACACAATTTCATAAAATGTCGAAACCTAATATTAGGTCTATAACCACTTAAATGAAAAAAAATATACTTAAGAATACCCTAAGGATTAGGGTATAAATTAAAGTCGAACCTAAAATAGAAAAAGCTGAAGTTATTTCACTATTGTGGAATGTCTAGGATTAAAAGAAAACCCTAGCCACAAAGTATAACCTAATATAATAGAAAACGAAATAAAGTTCATATTTCAATAACCATGCCTTAAACATTTTAGCCATACTGTAAAAATCCAGGAAAAACCACTAACCTTAAGGTTAGAAGGACTAAGTCAATAGGATTGATAACGTAGGAGAAAACCACAGAGAAAATGGAAACATATAAACCCTTGAGGGTACTTATGAGAACAAGTGCAAAATGAATGAGTATATTGTTCAAAAAAACTGGTAAATGAACATATAAACGAAGGACTGAATTGTAGTTCAATTCTAAATGAAAAATCGAGTGTAAGTCGGGACTCTAAACATGTGAATTACTTATAAGCGTTGTTAAAGTAAACTAAATCAAAAAAATTGAAAAGGGTTTACAACTTGTTGGTTTAAAAGGGTTTACAAATAAATAAGTTGCAGATGGCACAATTGAATTCACATATAGGAATGCTTAATAAACCCTAATCAAATGTCAACGGTTGATTGTTCAAGACCAATCATAGGGTTTAATCATACTCATATAATCTCGAGAATTGTCATATATATGTACCATATACACTTTGCAAATAAATAAGTTGTGACATAATCTTGAGGATTGTCGAATACGCTATGGTTATAGTATAAGTTGTTTGGTTACTTCATTCTTGACAATAGTTAAATATTTATAAAGTGACAAGGAATAGCAACTAATTAAATCACAAATTTAGAGGCGTAGAACATTAAGTTATTCAAACCCTTTTGTTAAAGAATAATGTAATATATATATATAGATTTTAACTTAACTTTATGCCTAAGGATTTATGTGGAAAGGATTTTAAATATCGTACTAGAATTAGGATAGGATTAAATTACAAGATATATTCATACCATTGGCAAGGTCAAGAAATGATAAATTGTTATTGGAAGCCTTATTAGTATGAAAGGGAAAAACCTCATAAGACAAATTGTCTAGTCTTGTGATACATTTCTATTTTTCATTATAAAAACAATGTTAGAGTTTGAAGAGATTAAAACTAGTTAGAATTAGTATTCAATAATCAAAAGGAGTGCATAGAGAGTTCAAGTGCTTAACATAAGCAGTCATTGTCATTAGGTGTAAAATGTAAATTGGGATCAATTTATATATATATATATATATATATATATATATATAGATAAATATTAACGCTAGGTATATTGTGATGTTAATTGATGATTTTTTAAGATTTAGTTGGATATATTTCTCGAGAAATAAGATTCATGTATTTGAAAGATTCAAGGAATTTTTAGCCTTTGTAGAAAAGAAATTTAGGCACTCAATTAAATTTCTTAGATCAAATAATAGTCGAGAATACATGAATCAACCCTTTTAATATTATCCTATTTATTTAGGTATCTCTTCGTAGTAGTTGGTCCCTTGTACTCTCTAGCCAAATGGAATGGAAAAGTAGAAGAATCATGCCCTAGTTGAAATGGCTCAATTGTCTTTTACAAATAAAAGAGTTACCAATAGAGTTTTGGGTTAAAACAATTTAATGTGTCAACTACCCTTTAAATATTTTTCTGACTAGAGCTATCAATTCTATCACTTCATTCAAAATTTGGTATGGTTGGAAAGCCTTTATTGGTCACCTCAAAGCTTTTGGATGCATTGCTTGGGAAAATATTCTTGAAAATTGCATAAATAAATTGGATGCAAAGAGTCATGCTTGCATCATGATGGGTTATTTTGATGAGTCAAAATCATATTAGTTTTTTGATCTTGTCAAGATTCAAATATTATTAAGAGAAATTATTTATTTCATGAGAAGGTTTCTAGGATTAAGTTGTTGAAATTTTGTTTCAGAATGATGAATAGTGATTCATTTGAAATTATTAATGACTCAACCACTCCATTGACCATTGTTCCTAAGTTAATTACTAGTCAGACATCTTCAAATGAATTAGTATTCTCTTCTACTCTGATTTCTAATGCTCACATTCATTCCCTGACACCGTGTTTACCTTGGAAACATCCAAAACTATTGAATCCATTGGATTAGATGCAAGTTATGCTTCTACCAACTGTATGACTTGAAGTCACAAGAAACATGATAGTATTTCCTTGAAGGCTCCTATTCATGAAACTTGTGATCCTAAATCCTTTTCATATGCACAAGGACAATCTAAATAGGAACATGCTATGCAGACTAAAGTTGATTCTCTTCTAAAGAATCAGACATGGACTTTAGTTCCTTGACTTCAAGGAAAGAAAATTGTGAATCGTTGATGGGTATATAGATCAAATTCACTTCTAAAGGTGTTGTTGAGCATCATAAGGCTCATTTTCTTATCAAAGGTTTCTCATAGCAAGAAGGCATGCACTACACTAAAACCTTTTCTCATATTGCAAAGATCAACTTTATTAAACTTATTCTTTCACTTGTTACTCATTTTGGATGGAAAATTTATCAAATGGATGTTAAAAGTTCCTTCCTTTATGGAGACGTATTTGAATAAATATACATGGAGAAATCCCCTGGTTTTTTCCATATTACGATGTTTTTTGTAACCTGTGGAAGTAACTATGAAGCAAGCTCCTTGAGCTTGTTATGCTAAGTTGATCGGTTCTTTCTCCATATTGAGTAGAAACATTGTGAATCTAATCACAGTCTTTATGTATTACATATCCATGATGATACTTTGATCGTTGTTGTCTATGTAGATGACTTACTTATTGCATGGTACTAATATAGATGCAATGCTTAGATTGAAGAATCAACTTGTTGGTACCTTTAAAATGATTGATCTTGGTATTTTGCATTTCTTTCTTAGTCTTCAAGTCTTTCATTTATCTACTAGTTCCTTCATCTCTGAATATAAATATGTGTTGGACATGTTGGAAATATTCAACATGTCCAATTGTAAGTTGTATGCTACCTTTTATTGATTACTAGTTGGTAGCCTCATATATTTGACTCACAATCGACCTGACATTTATTTTTGTTTTAGTGTGGTTTCTTTGTTTATGCAATATCTGTAAGAAATTCACTGGAATATGCAAAGAGAATTATTCACTATATTAAGGGTACCTCTCAGTTTCATATGGAATATTATTGAAGCTCAAATTCATTGGTTAGCTTCACTAAATTTGACTAGGAAAGAAATAGTGATGACAAAAAATCCACTTTTGGTTATGAGTCTCTCTTCAATGGTGGACCATCGATTTGGTTGTGCAAGAAACAATGGGTACTCTCTTTATCGAGTACAAAAGAAGAGTATGCTAGAGCTATCAATGAAAGGACAAAAGTAGTTTGGGTTCATCAGCCCTTGGTTGAGTTTTTATTTCCTATTCAAACCTCAAGTTCTATCTACTATGGAAATCAAAGTGCAATTCAGGTCATTGATAACCTTGTTGTTCATAGTATGATGAAGCATCTTGAACTTGATGTCTAGTATCTACAACAATTAGTTCAAGATACAATATATGTAGAATTTCATGAATAATATGACACTTATTCAACCGAGATTATCCTGATTATACACTATTGTGGAATACATGCATAATACATAATCTCATCTACATTGATCACCAATTTAGCAGTATTCAGAAACATAAACCTGCGCACATAGAAGCATCAAACACATGTATCAACACAGTATGTATCCCAGGGAAAGCATCTCGCTAAAACCCCAAACTATCTGTATATTATATGATTGAGAACATGTAACAAACATAGTACAATACTCCTCACAAGTACTCAGTACTATCTCCACCTGTTACACACAATACAGCTCAAATCTGATCTCCAAATCTCCTCCGTTGCTTGCCTACCTCCACTACACAATCCTGCAAGAACAATAATTGATAACCAAACTCGTTCCAAGTTCTTTTTACCTTGGAAAATAACTCACACTAGAAATCACGTGAGCACAGGCTATAATCATTTGTTCTTGGCCACAATTCTTGTTGGCATAACTCAATCCCACTGATTGTGCAAGATCTCATGCACAACTATAGTCACAACTGATAGCAATCTCAATCTCTAACACCTATCTCCATTGAACTATACATGCACTGAGTTAACTGTTGTATTATTCAGTTGCATTATGAGTTAATAATTAGTGAATTAATTAATAACTAATTCACACAACTCATCACTTAGTCTATTTTCCAGTTAGACTAAATACAACCAGTTCAACCAAGTCAAACTGAACACAACTCCATCAACTCCACCTCCAGCTCCACTAAACTCAACTAGTTTAGTTCTAACTGAAGTCCTGCATGCAATAGCTCAGTCAACCCATAGGTAACCACGTGATTCCTTCTGTCAGCTGCATGTGCCACATCTGTAGCTCCAACTGAGGTGCTCTAAGAGAATAAGATAAATTTTATAGTCTAAATATTATTATGAGCTAATAATATTTGACTACTCTATATTTAGACTTGACAGTGTCACCGTTGTTGTCTAAAAATAGAAGTCCATCTATTTTTGCCAACTTGACCAATCATCTATAAACATCATCCTGCAACTCATAGACATGATCCATGTGTCTAAAAATAGACATAGTCTAAAAATAGACTTTGCGCCATAATTTGCCTGCAGGCCCACTTAGTGAAGGCAACTCCTTTCCACTAAGGTCCATCATCTTGTCGCATTCTCAACAATATCCACTCTTGTCTATTTTAGCACTAATGATAATATCATTAATATCTTTACGAGGCCTTTGGTTGAAGCCAATTTTGTCAAGCTACATGTTTTTCTTGGGATTCTAAGTGGAAATTATGGGGGTTGTGTACTATAGACATAATTTCACCTCTTGAATCTCCAGAACATTATATTGATGGGGGGGGGGGGTTGTTGGAACCTCAGGTTATGGTGGTCCATGATGTATTTGGAACTTCTAGAGACAATCATTCAAAGGGTCGACTAACACTAGACAGTTAGTTGAATGATCGCATTACAGGGCAGTTGATTGAGTGATCGCTGGGTTAGTCAATTAATCAACTAGAAGACAATGGTCAACTAATAGTTTCACAAACTAAATGTTCGAAAGAACCAATTGGGTCATCAGATAAACTATAATAGTCTACCAATAGTCATAAAGATAACATATGAGATAGTGCATATTTACCAGAAACAATTATAACGACCAAGCCTCATCATTGGAAAAATCCTCCGTAATTCAAGGAGATTGGTTAGATTTGGTAGCTAAAATAAAGGATCCTATGTGTCGAATATGTAATAATGATAATCATAAATTTCTATTAACATGTTATCCATTATGCATTGGTATGTTCTCATCATAATGCGTTATGATTCAATGACATAATGGTGTCTCTAGACACCACCCATTGTCTTGAAATGTTATTTTCTCTTTTTTTTTTAATCTTTGGTTAGATTATGTCTTTTGTTCATTATTATTAGTTCCTAGTATCATAGAATACCCCAATTTCTTCAACGACATTTTTTTACAACATTTGAGTCCTCATGTAGTTGTTGAATGATCTTAAACACCTTCTCATTAATCATTTGCTTCTTCCACCCAACCAACTTGTGGAATGAAATTAATCCATAGTAAACCCTTTGTGCATATAATTTCAATTTCATAGCCTAGCATATTTTTAATTAACTTTTTCTTGTATTCTAAGGATAGGTTGTGTTCCCATAAGTACTTCAACTATCATTGTTACAGCCCCCAGTTGATTTTCCATGTAAAAAAATTATAGAAAACCAAGGTCATGGGACATGCATTCCAAGCTAAATGTTGGGAAAAACATCCTAGTGGGTGTCACTTTAAGTTTATTTATGGCTAAGGAAATTGGAAAAGGCTTTGGCAAGGAAAAGAGGCATTACGTGGAATTTTATTTATGAAAATAATGGAAAATAGGAGAAAATGAAGGTGAAAGGTCACATATTTGCATGAGAGGGAAATTGAAGGAAAACAAAGAAAATAGAGGCTTCAATGATAAAAAGGCTTTTGAGGATCAGTTCACAGTCTTCTGCCATTTTTAGCTTGGAGCTCTCTTATATTCTCTCACTCTCTCATACTCTTGCACACATAGAGAATTCTTGGAGCATACTTGGAGCACTCTAGTATTCACTTGGATTGGAGAAAAAAGGTAAGGGAAAGCAAGAAAGCGCAAGGGAATAGGTGGATCAACAACTATAGCTAGATTTCTTTGTAGGTAATAGGTTGCATGTGTGATTTCCTTGCTAATTTATGGATGCATGGTAAATGTTGTAGTTTTCTAGTCATGTGTTATTATTGGCATGGAGGATTTCCTAGATTCACAGATGTTTTAGCCTTTCCTTACCATTTCTTGGATAGTCACGATGTTGTGGGTTTTTACACTTGGTTTTTTTTTGTTGGTGCTCATAATTCCTTATGGATGTCGGTTGGAACAAATTATATGGAAGCCATGGAACAACTTCAATTAAGTTACTAACCCCAGAGCCTAGGTTGGGACAAACATTCTAGAGCCCTTATTGGGTTGAGTTACTAGTCCCTGGAGTTGGGTTGGACAAACGCTCTAGAGCCTTGCAAGATTGTGGGTTGAGTTACTAGTTCTTGGAGCCATGGACAACTTGCGTAGAGACCGATCTGGTTGGTGTTAGTGATGCCTGACCGTGAGGTGGAATCACCAATTGAGGGTTGACGTGGTTTGGCCTTAGCAATCCCTAGTTTGGTTTTGTTTGGCTTATTCCATGAGATCCTACATTCATGCTTGGAATATGGTGCGGGGATGATTGGTTAGAAGGGGGATTTGGTTCATCCTCATTTATGGTTGGGTGGTATATGGATGTCACTGACTTGGTTGGCATTTTCATCTATTAATAAGAGGTATTTTCTATTGTGATCTATGAGCATATGTATTGATTATGATGGTGATACTATGGCTGATTTTCCATGGTTTCTATGTTGGTTATTTGTTGGTTATATGCTATATATGATGTATATTTTTTATGGTTCTTGACATGTTTGATGAATATATGAATGGTTGATGAATGCATGGACTAACAAGTGCTATTATAGCTAGCTAGAGAGGGTTTAGAGCCATCTTGGTGATTCTTAGGTGAAGATTATTAGTTTATGATCATATATGCATTCATGACTTGTAGCTTACATGTTTTCCGTATGTTTGACAAAATAGCTAGTAGGTTTTGGTCAGTGTAGGTCAAGTTTTTCAATTGAGATTGAATGTTTAGATTCATTTCCATGTTAAGCGCGATTCTAGAAAGTATCAAGAAGTTATGGGGAGTATTCTGGAGGTAGGTCTAAAAAAGTGGCACTGATCCCAGGACGCATGCTCAAAACTAGATAAATTGGGATATAACAGCATGGAATCAGTGTTGTGAATGTGGTTGGAGGCCTATAACAACATGCATGCCTTGTTGTGGGTGCGCTTGTGGACCTAGGGTAGAGAAAATGCGTCCAACTAAGGGATTTGCAACCTAGGGTAGTTGTTCAGCCTTTGAGTGACCTGTAGCCTGTGTGGGATGTTGTGAGTTGTTAGTTTGTCATCAGAAGTTGTCCCCACTTTCATAACTGGAACTTGGAGGTTGGGTCATGTCATAGTAACTCTTGTCTCATGTTTACTATGGCAAGCCACTGAAATTGTGTAAATGTGGGAGGGGTGGTTACAGGGTGGTATCAGAGCTTCTAGGTTCAAACCTTGGACTGGATGGGTGGAATGTGTTTGTCATGCATGCATGATTAGTCGTATATGTGATGGTTATGCATGCATAGTAGGTTAGACATGCATCATGGTGGTGATTATGAATTTTGTGTCATCATGATTTCATTGGTATGTTATGATGTTGATATGTTGGCTAAGATGGAGTAGGAGATGCAGATTATTAGAGAGAGGTTGCAGCACTAGACCTCGGGGTAAGATAAGATTGTCATACAAGCTTGTATGTTATGCATGCAGGTATGTTGGTTAACGGCTTTTATATAAATTATGGTTATATACATGCTTGTCATTATATTGTTGTTGTAATTGCATGCATTATAGATGCTAGTTAATCAGTGGGGTCATATGCACATGTGTGAGATAGTCATGCATGGTAGCTAATTTGTCGTTGTGTGCATTGTAGTCATATGTATGATGGCTATGGCCATTTCATTTAAGATATTGATGTTATATATATCATGCTAATATGGATTGCCATGTGTAGATGGTTACAGTTGCAATATTCAGGTATGACTCGATATACTTGTGATATTATGTCGTACTAATGTGGATTGACTTGTGCGCATGTGTTAGTGTCCAATGAGATACATTGAGGTATGAGTGTGATTATGTCATATGTTTGGTTTTTCTAACATGGTATGATTACATGTTGTTTGAATATTTGATTAATCACACGATATGAGTATGTATTTATAAGATTATATGAAGGAATGATATTGTTTTAAGATGGTTATATTAACAGAATATATGCTGAGACAGTTGATATGTACTTGAGTGCAAGTGGGTGCTAGTTGTAGTATTATGACTAATGAATATGAGTTTATTATGATATGGTTGTTAGTCTTTGTAAAGGATGATTTCAAATTAATAGACACAATGTCTTGAAACTTGGAACATGTCACTGACATGTGTGAGCAGTGATCAGGAAAAATGCTTGGTATTAGCATGACAAGGTAACTATTGATTTATTTGTATAACTAATGGTTGACTTATGTGACAATACATAATAAGACTCAATTGTAGCAAGAAAAATGGTAAAAGAAAGTAATTGAGTGAAAATCCCTTTGGCTATGTATGGAAACCACAATTCCAAATGAATAACTGCTTTACATGAACATAAGAATTATTCTCAACCTTAATTTTGTCTAACATTATGTGAATGTGTGTTATAGTCATGAACATGTACTTTACAGGTATAAAAATTGGTTTTTAGTTATGGATGCATTCATCAAGGAATTTGAATCCCTTGAGAGATTATATATGTACGTATTCAGTTACAAGGTAGCATGCTAGGTACGACGACTAAGGTAACTAGTATATTGTTATATTTATTTATACACTGACGATTAAGTTTTTATGGAAGTATGATGAAGGGAGTTTCATGGCAAAAGAGGCTATCATGAAATCTTGAAGAAGGCTTGGGTTGAGTTTTCCTTTGGAAGCAGTGGGAACCCATGGGTATTTAGTCATGTTGTTGTTGCTAGTTTTGTGCTTTTAGTGCTTTGTGATTGTTTTGTGTTTGATTCGCAGGATTGTTTATGTTTGGTGCATGGCCATGCCACTTATTTGTGGTGTCGTATTGTGACTGGTTTTCCATGGTTTTCTTCTTGTTTGTTTCTTGTTCTTTCCTTTGATGTTTTTAGGGTCTTAGGAAATGGTTGAGGAAAGTGGAAATCTAATGGAGCTTGGGGAGAGATGAATGAAACTAAACACGTAATGTAAGACTCGAATGAAGCTTAGTGCATCTATAATGGTAGCTGAAGGCAAGAATACGACAACCAGTTGGATTTTTTGGGTCCATTGGGGTAAATGGATGGTGGAAGGATATTCATGAGAAAGATAACAGGAAAGGTAAAGTAAATGGATTGGATCTGTCGGATGCCTTGGTTATGTTGGAAATTGTTGTTCTCAATGTTGTGCATGTTGTGCATGGATAAAGGGAGTTCTCTTAACCTTGACCTTATGATATATGCTAATTATGTTTTGATCATGTTGATGTCTATGTATGTAGACATGTATGTATATATATGTCATTGTTTGATAGGGTCTTCATGTATCATGATTGTTTTATGTTAATGTATTGTATGTATATATGTATGTATGTATGTCATTGTCTAATAGTGTTTTTAGGGATCATTCTTATGGAGGAATGATTATTTATGCATCTGAATGGCATGAAGAGGTTCCTCATATTATGAGAAATAAAGTGGGAAGAGTATCCCTGACAAATATTAGAGTTCTGTATCATGTGGATATGAATTGATATTCTGTGTTTATATTATGTCTATGTTTATGCTATGACAGGTAACACTGAGGTATACATCAGTGGAATGAAGGTAGTGTGATCTGCGGCATGATGGGACAATCATGGATTGTGGAAAGGCACTAGAGACAAGGTTTCTTGGAAGAGACAATGTGGCCTCTAGATGTGTAGTACTACTATTGCACATATTGTACATGTTGTACTTGTGGCATTGTGTACATGCGGTGTTGTGTATATGTGGTGTGGTGTAAAAGATGTACATACGATGTTGTGTATATATGGTGTTGTGTAAATGTTTTGATGTGCACACGTTGTGCAAGTGGTGTTTTGTACACATTGCGCCAGTGATGTTGTGTACCTATGGTGTTGTATGCGCATTGTGTAGGTGGTGTTGTGTACATGTGGTGATGTGTACATGTTGTGCATGTGTTATTGTGTACATGTGGTGTTCTATACATGATGTACATGTGGTGTTGTGTACATGTTGTACGTAGGTGTTGTGTACATGTTGTACACATGGTATTGTGTACATGTTGTACACATGGTATTGTGTACATGTTGTAGATGTGGTATTATGTACATTTCGTACATGTTGTATTGTGTACATGTGGTATTGTGTTATGTGAATTTTGTAGTCGATGTATGGTGACATGTGTATTCGTTTTGTTGTTCATTGTAGACATATATGTGTTGTACTTTACACCATGTGTTGGCGTATGTGTTGCATTGTATGTTGGGTTACGTGCATGTATTGTGTGGTGTTGTATGTCATGTGTAGGTGTATGTATTTTGATGAATGGTTTCTGAATGTGTACATGATTCAAGAGAAAATGAGGCACTCGGTGCTTTGAGGTGTGACAACTGATCTGGTGTGTGTACAGAAAGGACAAGCACAATGGTAGAAGAAAAGAGCTGACTGGAAAATAAGTATCAATATGTTATTTTAGGTTTTAATTATGCATGAGATCTATGATTCTAATTTATGATGATTACATGTGATCTATGATTTTGATCTATGATGGTTTACTTTTGAGCTAACCAGATGTGATATATTTATACATGATGACTTGATAAAAGAGTTAGATTGACTTGTTTTGGGGGGAAGTAAACAAAATGGAAAGTGTACCTTATTGGCGAACTATCAATGAGGTATGATTTAAATTCATTTAAATTGTTTTTAATCTAATAGAAATTATCTGCTTGGTGCTAGAAAGCATGGGAAATTCCCAGGTTTGGGTGGTTAAAACTCGTTGTAAGGATGTTAGCAGCAACAGGAAAAATAATTGGAACATGAAACAATATGTTGGTAAAGAATTCAAGAGTAGGGCCATTGTCGGACACTAGTACCCAATAGTGTCCATTAATTTCCATGAGCATGTTATGACCAATATGATGGTTTTGAGTCAGGGATATGCCTTATTTTTTGGACCTTCCAATGTGAGGAAACCTTGCCAAGGGATGGATTTCCTGAGGGATTATGTAGCAGAGAAGGGAATGCAAACAAAACTCGAAAGGTGTGTGACTACATGAAAGGGGGTGACCACATTTCCTAAGGGATTGTGTAGCAGAGAAGGGAAGGCTAGGGAATGAATTTTTTTGGTCATGATTGTTGCCAGATGGAATCAAAAACACATTGGGAGTGTGCCTTGGAAAAATGAGTTGGTAATTGTTCATTGAAAGGATCATAGCGTTGGGTATTGTATGCAGGTTTGACTTTGGAAATGGATTCTAGACTTCCTAGGAAGGAGGTGAATACTGGTACAACTTTTGAGGGTGGAGGTGTGAGCTTCTAGACTCCCTTGTTGTTGATGCGGGCATCGTATCCTTTTATTTTATGGATAGATAAAATGTGCATATGTATATGTTATATTATTGTAAATATTGTATAGAGCTATGGTTATAAAGCTCCACAGATAGTATGATTATTTGTTGGATGAAGGAAATGTGTATAAGTATATATGGTTGTGATTGTAAATACTATAATGAGTTGTGTTATAAATCTCCAATAAACGGTACGATTGTCATGTTTTCAGCAGTGGATATTGTAAATACTGCAACGAGCTAGGTTATAAATCTCCATAATAAGTATATTTTGTTTCAGTGGTTAGTGTCATAAGACACCAAGGGCGATGTTCCCCCAAGGGGGAGGGATTTGTAACAACCCTTGATTTATTTTTCATGTAATAAAAACTATAAGACTAAGGTCATTGGACACATATTCCAAGATGAATGCTGGGAAAAACATCCTAGTGGGTGTCACTTTTGGTTTATTTATGGCTAAGGAAATTGGCAAAGGAATTTCCAAGGAAAAAAGGCATTAATTAGCATTTTATTTATGAAAATAATAGAAAATAGGAGAAAAGGAAGATGAAAGGTCACATATTTTCATGAGAGGGAAATTGAAGGAAAAAATGAAGGAAAATGAATAAAATGGAGGCTTGAATGATAAAAGAGCTTATGAGGATTAGTTCATAGAATTTTGTCAGTTTTAGCTTGGAGATATCTTATATTCTCTCACTCTCTCATACTCTTTCACACTTAGAGCATGCTTGGAGCACTCTAGTATTCATTTGGACTAGAGAAAGAAGGCAAGGGAAAGCAGGAAAGTACAAGGGGACAAGTGGATCAACAACTACAACTAGATTACTTTGCAGGTAATAGGTGGCATGTGTGATTTCTTTGTTGATTTATGGATGCATGGTAAATGCATGTGGTTTTTTGGTTACGTGTTGTCATTGGCATGAAGGATTTGTTGGATTGATAATGGTTTTATTCTTGCCTTTCCATTTCCTGGATAGACATGGTGTTGTGGGTTTTTCCACTTTCTTTTTTTCTAGTTGATGCTTATAATTCCTCTTGGCCATGGGTTGTAAAAAATGCTTTTGAAGCCCTGGAATAGTTTGGGTTGAGTTATTAGTCCTAGAGCCTAGGTTGGGACAAACGATCTGGAGCCCTTGGTGGGTTGAGTTACTAGTCCCTAAAGATGGGATGGACAAACAATCTAGAACCTTCAAAGGTTGTGGGTTGAATTACTAGTTCCTAGAGCCTTCGACAGCTTGGGTAGAGACCGATCTAGTTGGTGTTAGTGATGTCCGATTGTGAGGTGGAATCACTGGCTAAGGGTTGAAGTGGTTTGAACTCTGGAATTCTTGGTTTTGTTTTGTTTGGTTTATTCCATGAGATCTCATATTCATGCTTAGAATATGGCGGGCGGGGGGGGTAATTGGGTGAAAGAGAGATTTGGTTTAGCCAATCTTATGGTCGGGTGGTACGTGGAAGTCCCTCACTTGGTTGTAATTTTCATATTTTAATATGAGGTATTTTCTATTTTGATCTATGAACATATGTATTAATTATGATGGTGATAATATGGTTTATTTTCCATGGTTTCGATGTTGGTTATTTTTCGGTTATATGTTATATATATGATGTATATTATCTATGGATATTGACATGTTTGATGAATATATGAATGGTTTATGAATGCATGGACTAACAAGTGTTATTGTATCTAGATAGAGAGAATTTAGAGCCTTCTCAATGATTCTCATGTGAAGATTATCATTTTATGATCATATATGCATTCATGACCTGTAGCTTACATATTTTCCATGTGTTTAACAAAATGTCTAGTATGTTATGGTCAATCTAGGTCAATTTTTCGAGTTGATATAGAATTTTTAGCTTTGTTTCCATGTTAAACATGATTATGGAAAGTCTCAAGAAATTATGGGTACTGATCTAGAGGCAGGCTTGAAAAGGTGGCACTGGTCTTGGGACCACATGCTTAGAAATGGATAAATTGGGCTATAACCACATGGAAGCAGTGTTGCGCATGTGGTTGGAGGCCTATAACGAGATGCATGCCTTTTTGTGGGTGCAGTTGTGGGCCTAGGGCATAGAAAATGGGTCCAACTCAAGGTTTTTCCACCCGGGGTGGTTGTTCAACCTTTGAGTGACCTATAGCCCCTATGGGATGTTGTGAGTTGTTAGTTTGTCATCAAAAGTCATCCCCACTTTCATAACTAGAACTTGGAGGTCGAATCATGTCATAGTAACCTCATCTCATCTTTACCATGGCAAGCGAATGAAACTGGGTAAATATGGGAGGGGCAGTTACAATCATAATATGTTTTTAATTTCATGTTTCTTCCTATTAAGTATGGATGGAATTTCTTAACTATGTGTAATATGGATAGATTGGTATAACTATGCTCTTTCCTTTAATTCCACTCATTTCAAAGGTAAGGGGCCTTCCTTCTTACATCAAAACTACACCAATTACATGGCCTAAGGCATCACACTCCATAATCAATTTTTTTGTGAAGTTGGGTGTGACTGGGATGGGAGTTATACACATAGCCTTTTTATTCAAAATATTTGATTGCTTCTTTAGCCCAATAAAATGCTTCCTTCTTCAATAATGTGTTAAAGGTTTTGCTATTTAGCCAAAATTCTTGATAAACCTTCACTAATGTCCCATAATTTGTAAGAATATTTTGAATTTCTTTAAGGTCTTTGGGATTGGCCATTCCCTTATAGCTTTCATTTTGTTAGGGACCACTTTTACACCTTCATGAGATACAATATAGCCCAAATATTCCACTGCTTTAACCCTAAAGAAAACTTACATGGATTTTGATTGAGTGGTTGTCAAGTTGCTCAAATAATCAACTAGGAGATAATGGTTGACTAATAGGACCAAAAACTAAATGGTTGAAAGAATCAACCAGATCATCAGATCGACTAGAATATTCTACCAACTAACATAAAGATAACAAATGAGATAGTCAAGATTTACCAAAAATAATTATAATGACCAAACCTCATCATTGAACTAAATCCTCCATAATTTAAGGAGATTAGTTAGATTTGGTACCTATAAATAAAGGATCCTATGTGTCAAATATGTAACAATGAGAATCATACATTTATATTGAGATGATGTTAATTATGCATTGGGATGTTCTCATTATAATGCGTAGTGATTCAATAACATAATGGTGTCTCTACACTCCACCCATTGTCTTGAAACATTATTTTCTCTTTCTTTTTTTAAATATTTGGTTAGATTATGTCTTATGTTCTTTTTTCTTGGTTCCTAGTATCAGAGAATGCCCCAACATTGTCAATGTCATTTTGTCTACATCATTGAAGTCCTCATGTAGTTGTTGAATGATATTACATACCTTCTCATTTTTTTTCCATCCTATCATTGCTTCTTCCACCAAGCCAAATTGTGGAATGGAATTAATGCATAGTAAACCCTTTGTGTCTTCTTCTTTCCTTGAGAGTGCATATACCACAATATTTTGTTTTCCCTTTTGTATATAATTTCAATTTCATAACCTAGCATATTTTTAATTAATTTATGTTCATCTTCTAAAGATAGCCTTTGTTCCTAGAAGTTCTTCAACTATCATAATATGTTTTTAATTTGAAGTTTCTTCCTAGTAGATATGGATGGAATTTCTTAACTGCATGTAATATGGATAGATTGGTCTAACTAAGTTATTTCCTGTAATTTCAACAATTAAAAAGGCAAGGGGCCTTCGTTCTTGCATAAAAACTACACCAATTGCATGGCCTAAGGCATCACACTCTATAATCAAGTTTTTTTTGAACTTGGGTGTGACCAGGATGGGAGTTATACACATAGAATTTTTATTCAAAAGCTTTGGTTGCTTCTTTAGTCTAATAAAATGCTTCCTTATGTTAGAAATAATACTGAGAGGGGGGTGAATTAGTATTATTCAAATCAATAACTTTTTGTTTTCATACACTGATTTATATACGCTACTTCAATGAAGGTAACTTGCATGTACACTCAACTGTATTTAAGGCGACTAGCATATATTTAGCAAACTTATGATTCAGTTAATTCATCATATGTTGATATTTAATCAGTGCATCAATACTCCATTAACCATATAAATAGTAAACATGTGCAGTAATAATAGAAAAAACCATCACACATAAGAAACACACATGAACACCAAGATTTAAGATGGAAACCCAATGCGGGTCAAAAGCCACCTACTATTGTCTTCTTTTAATATAAGAAAAACCTAATTACAATCTTGTACTGGTGCAGACTCATACCGGTATGCAGGAACCCACCTGAATAAGGCTACAACCTTCTCTCATTCTCCAGATTCTACTGGAAGGGAGCTACAACCCCCTAGCTGGTGTACTATCTGATTCGTTTTCTAGTACGTAGGCGCCGACCTACAAAAGGCTCCAACCTTCACTCCTTTTCCAGATGCTACTGGAAGGGAGCTTTAACCCCCTAGCTCTTTTACTGGCCGATATGTTTACTAGTACATAAGCACCGACCTACAGAAGACTACAACCTTCTCTCTTCCTCCAGGGACCATGTTTCATAAATTTTCAGACTAGATACTCCTGGAACACAACACCACAATCTGAAGGCCTCGTTTCATAAAATTTTCATACTAGACCCATTAGCAACATGGAAGCTCAAAATCAATCACCATTTCAATACAACCAATAACTAAAAACACATCATCACTAAAGAAAATCATAATCAATCAATCTGAAGATTCATAACACTATCACCAAAACACAGTCACCAGAATACATAGCAGAACCCCGAATTCTGCATCAACAACCATAAGCAACTGCAACTTCAAAAATCATATTTCATAACATATACACTAATTTGATGTGTTGAACTAGCGTGTATACGTGCTTTTACCAAAGCAAACCAGAATACAGATTTGCAAATTCTAACTTAAAACATCACAACTATTTTAGACTTTAGTCATACCCAAACCATAACATTTTCATTGTAAATCACACATTAGCATTTAGATCTAGACTATCCATGATCAAACTATATAATAATAATTCATTTTGGATTTTTATCCATCATTAAATCTCATCCCTCATCAACCACTAAGGTTCATCCTTAGTTCAGATCAAGCAAAGCACCATAAACCCATAACATGCATATTTGCTTTTGATCTCACTCTTCATAAGATATTCATTACTTGCACACATTGGCCTAATGATCTTCTATTCCTTATATAGCTTTAGGCCCTTTGTTAATACCTTGGACCAAAACCACTTAGGATCAATACCTTGGACCAAATACGTAGGGTTAATACCTCGGACCAAATATCTTGGACCAAAACCTTGGTTTTCTAACATGTACACTATTTTCTCCCTATGGGAGTGCGTGTATACTTATATGCTCTTTTTGTTCTGTGTGCCCGCATGTATACGCTACTTTGACACAGTGAACAAGTGTATACCTTTCTTTATTTAATCTCTGGAGTCTGATCTGTAATCCTTTGGTATTAACCTCTTGCACTATGAACTATCATCTGTGTGAGTTTCCATCAAGGACAACACCTGTATCATAATGCCAACAATCTTCCCCTTTTGACTTGATGGCAACAACAACTCCAAGACACTCTCCCCTTTGACATCAAGGGCAAAAGGAGGACCACAATATTCTTCCCCTTTGATATACATTATGTTTTCCATGCTCCCCCTGAGTATATGCTAAATTCTCTGATTAAGCTCCCCCTTTGTACATGCTGAGATGTATTAAACTGTCCATGCTCCCCCTGAGCACATGCAGAGTCTGCAAAAATATTTTTCAAAAGAATAACATGACTCTATAACTCAACTAATTGAGTATGACCTTTCTATCACCAATGACTCATACATACATCAATCTCCTAATCAAGTGGGGACACACCAAATTTGACTCATCCACCCAACCAAGTGGGGATATAAAATGTTTATACATGACTGAAATAGCAATCATCCTTCCCATGCATAATGGGGTTATAAATAAGATATTTTCATGACCTTTACATCAAGTGATATACATGACATTTATAACAAGGATCAACAATCTAAACAAGACCATGATAGTCATCAAAAATTATCATACACCATATATGATCTCCACCATCAGCATCTGTCAGCAGCATCAAGATCAATAGCCTGTATATGTCCATTATCAAAAGAGTCACCTGAATCAAACAACTATGTGGACCAAGAAATATAAGCATCTTCATGTACCAAGGTCTTCTATTATAATGCCAACAATGCATTATTAGAAACATATGCTCCCCCTGAACTTGTGCCAATTGTTTACTATAAGATCTAATCATTACATTTGTTAGTAAGAATCATCAAAGCATATTCATCAACCAGTTATTCATCAAATTATTAACAACTTATGAGGGCCAAAACCACTTCCTCATATCATCAGCAGACTGTAACCATCATCAATTAGAACATAATAGACAATTGATAATTGACTGAACCATAGCAAACCCCTTTTCCTGAGTCTGTGTCGCTGTTTGTTCTTCAAAACTCGTGTATATACACGAATTATCTTCATAATAACTACTTATGAGAATTGGAATACTAAAGTTTTACACTTTCAACTTCCCTTCGATTTGTTATGTCTATAAATTGATTTATGCCACATCTTTTTGACAACAATTCCTTCTTCTTGGATTGTGATGATGTTTGCTCCTTTTGGTATTGTGGCTGAAATTTGCTCCTACATTTCTTTGCTTTATGTCCAAACTTGTTACACACATAACATCTTACATGTCACATATTCCTTCTATCGCAATTAATAGTTGTGTGACCAAACATATTGCAATCAAAACAATATCTTAAAGTACCTGGTGTTAAAGTAATGATAGGAAATCCTGAATTCCGGAGAAAGGTTGTTGGAACCCTAGCAGCTGCGCCCTGACCTCTGTAGCAGATGTACAAATCTGCTCCTCTGCAACCTATTCATCGCTTTCCTGCACGGTGCAGCTGGTCATCCAATCTACGAGAATCTGGTCTTTAGCTTAGTATGGCCAGTCCGGCGGGAGGGACAGTACCCGTTCCTCCCACACCCTCTTCATCACGGAAGGCGGACTTCTCTGCGTTTTCTATTCCCCTGTTTTCAACTGGCAAAACCCCAGTACGCGATCAGAGCCCAGTACGTGATCAGATCCCAGAATGGATCAATGCAACCATGGAGATCCCAAACACAAATGATAAAGACGACACAGATCTGGATGCGTCACAACCAAAGGTGATGCCAACCACATGCATTCCAAAAGCTAAAGAACGAATCAAAGTCAAGCTACCAAGTCATCGAATCAATGGAGAAATACAGTACCTGAAGGATCATGCATTGATTGGCAAGTTTCTTGGCTTTTGGCCTACTGAGAAGGCCCTTCACAGGTGGATAGACTCAAAATGGAAGCCCAAAGGACAAGTCTCCTTGTTATTAGGTCCTAAGGGCTTCTTCACAGCCATTTTTCACTGCTTGGAGGACAAGACCAGAATATTTGAAGGTGGTCCATACTTCTTCAACTCCTTGGGTCTTTTCCTTCGTGGCTGGAAGCCCAGATTCAATCCAGACACGGAGGATCTCAGTCACGCTCCAGTCTAGATCCATATGTATTCCCTACCCTCAGAATACTGGAAAGAAGAAACATTAAAGGACATTGGAAATAGCATTGGCACCTTCATCAAAGTGGCAGAGGAAACCAAAAATAGAAGATTCACCTCCTACGCCAGGATCTATGTCCAAATGCAGCTCAAAAAAACTCTTGCAGACACGGTACGTCTCTTTCATGATGATTTTGAGTGGAATCAACCTTTAGATTATGAACACATTCCTTTTCATTTCCGCAAATGCCATGAGCATGGCCATCTCTTTAGGGAATGCCCCTTGAATATACAGATCAAAGCCGATGTCAATGAAGCTAATAAAGATTCAGATGGCTTCACAAAAGTGACCTCTCGCTGAAGGCATGCCAAAAAACATTCGGCTGCCCCCTCTAGCCCCAAGAAGACTGAATCCCAAAACCGTTTCCAATCCTCACCCCTCGTGATACCTCTGTCAAGCCCTCGCAGGATTCTCAGGCCTCTCTAGCCCCTTCATCCTCATCCAAGCCTCTCAATCCTCCTGTGGATCCATTTGCCCCCTCGCCCTCAAATCTTACTCCCTCCTTGGATGCGAAAATCCCGGATTCTGCAGCAGATCTTCAACCCTCAGCCATGGACCTAGATGCAACCTTAGCTCTGAGCTTGCAAGAAGGTAGCTCAGACAATCCTCAGAACATCCCTATCATTATGGAGGAAGATCCAGAAACTGTGAGTCTAGATGGGTTGGATATCCTCAAACTTGAAACAGCATGCAAGCAGAAAGAATACAACTCCATACCTCCCTGGGAAATAGATAGACTAGAAGGGGTTATCACCAAAGCGCAACACAATAAATGTCTGGGCATAAAAGCAGGCAGTCCTTTGGATGGAAAGAAAATACTAAAAGAAACAAAAAAAAGAGGACGCAAAACTGATCTACAACAAACTATCATTCTGGGTGAGATCTTAATGGAATCTGGGAGATTCCCAAAGCTGACGAAGCTCTACAAGCCCCAACATCATTGTTCCTCATGAAGCTCATCTCATGGAATATGAGAGGGCTCAATAACCCCTCAAAACACAGAATGTTAAAAACCATGATTCAGTTAGAGAAACCAGCAATTGTTTTTCTACAGGAAATAAAAAGTACTAATGTCCTTCTTGAAAAAATCCTATGCAAAGCCTGGCCTGGTAGTCGATCTGTATCAGTAGATGCGATAGGAGCCTTAGGGGGACTTGTTATAGTCTGGAATCTACAGATCCTCACTCTTCAGGATTTTCATGCCTCACATAATTTCATTCAAGCTACATTTCATATCCTAGGGACGGAGCTGCATGGTTTACTTACCAACACCTATTTCCCGCAAGACTTGCATCAAAAATTAGAAGTACTGGAGGCACTTACAGCACTCAATGCAACTAGACAGCACCCTCCCTGGATAAGCGGGGGAGACTACAATATCATCACGAATCTAAAGGAAAAAAAGGGAGGGCGAATGAGATTAGAAGAGGACAGCACAGGCCTCAAAGAGTTCATACAAACCAATCAGCTCATTCATGTACAAAGCTCAAATGGTACGTTTACCTAGACAAACAAACGAAGGGGATCACACCATATCGCGTCCAGATTAGATCGCTTTCTCATTTCAGACAATGCCATTCATATGGGCGGAGAGCTTCACGCCCCCATCCTACCCCAAGGCGGCTCTGATCATTGGCCCATCATGCTCCAATGGACGCATCCAGGTAAACAATGCAATCGCCCATTCCGCTTTAAGTCCTTTTGGTTCACTCATCCAGAATTCAAAGAAATGGTGCAAGATGTCTGGAAGTCCTTCACTCCCCCAGTAGGAGCAAAAATGTTTCAATTTCAACAGAAGCTCAGACACCTCAAGCAAGCTATCAAGGCCTGGAACAAATCAAAATTTGGTAACATTCTGGAAGCAAGGAAAAGTCTGGAGCAAAACATGTGCGCTCTTCAGCAAACAATCATAACAGAGGGAAGGACAGAAGAATTAGCAGACAAGGAGCACACCCTCTGGACAGAACTAGAAGCCCGAAGGCTACAAGAGGAAATCCTATGGCGGCAAAAATCTAGAATTAGGTGGCTAAAGGAAGGCGAAAAGAATACAAAATTCTTTCACCGATCCACCATCCAACGTCGAATGCATAACAATATAGCCTTCATCAAAAACAGTCAGGGGAGCAGATTAGAAATGCATGAAGATATTGAGAAGGAATTCAAACATTACTTCCAGGAGGCACTCAAAGAACAACCAGGGAGTCACGCATCCACCATAAAATCGATTACACAGCACATCCCCAAGATAATCACGGACGATCAGAATCAAAATCTCCTAAAACAAGTCACCATGCAGGAAGTAGAAGAAGCTATGGCTCAACTAAAAGATGGTAAGGCACCTGGAACTGATGGTTTTACCTCCAATTTCTTTCATGAATTCTGGGATTTGATCAGTACTAAAGTGTTGGACTTAGTGGAAGAATCTCGTTCCATGCATTGGGTCCTTCCCTCCCTCAATTCCACCTTCATTGCTCTTGTCCCCAAAGGCGAAGAAGCTAACACACCAGATAAATACAGGCCAATTTCCCTCTGTAATGTCATCTACAAGCTCATTGGCCAATAGACTTAAACCTCTCCTTCCTCTTCTCATCCTTCCGGAGCAAACAGGTTATGTTGAGGGGCATCAGATTATGGATGGCATCATCTTGTCCAACGAAGTGATCCACTCTTTAAAAATTCTCAAAAAACCGGGCATGATAATGAAGCTTGATCTATCTAAATCCTTCGACAAGCTTAGTTGGGAATATATCCAGCATATGCTGCTAGCCTTTGGATTCAATGCAACCTAGACTCACTGGATCATGAACCTCATAACCTATCCTTGCTTTTCGGTTCTCCTCAATGGCTCCCCATCCATGCCCTTCCGTTCGTCAAGAGGCATTCGTCAAGGGGATCCCCTCTCCCCTTTCATTTTTGTTCTTACGGTGGAAGGACTCAGTCGCCTCCTCCACCATGTTGTTTCCTCATAGGCGATCAAAGGTTTAACGATCCATGGTCTTCATCCGTTATCTCATCAGCAATTCGTGGATGATACGATGCTCTTTGGTCACCCCTCCTCCCAAGAAGCCAAAGCCTTTAAAGCCCTGCTCTCTCTTTTTTCTGAGGCCTCTAGAACCTCGATTAATGCCTCCAAATCCCAGCTTTTCTTCTTCAATTCCCCTGTCTCCACTCAACATAATATTTCTCGTATTCTGGATTTCTCTATTGCTGTGTTGCCCTCCAAGTATTTGGGTGCTCCTTCATGGTGCACGCTGCTAGATAAATTGGAAGCGCGACTTTCATCTTGGACCTACAGATCGCTCAATATAGCCAGTCGGCTTACTTTGATCAAATCGGTCCTCCAAGCAATGCCTTTGTACCTTTTTCCATTCTAGCGGCTCCCAAATGGGTGCTCAAGGCCATCCGTAACCTTCAACGGGGCTTTCTATGGGGCTCTAATTGACTCAACAGGAAATGGGCCCTTGTTAAATGGACTGAGGTATGTCAATCAAAATCCAATGGAGGATTAGGAATAAGGGACCCCATACAAAGCAACGGCACAATGGGAGAAAAAATCTGGTGGAATTGGCTAGTAAAGCCACACATCCCTTGGGCAAAGTTGTGGCAAGCTAAATACGCGCCTGAAAGTCAATGGGATGATCTCATCCGAATTAGTCCGAGCATTGCAGGATCCATGATCTAGAATTTGGCTAAAATACATTGCGCCTTCATACAAGATTACAGCTTTTGGGAGGTTCACTCGGGGACCCCAGCGCAATTCTGGAAGGACTCATGGGAGCAGCTGCCAAAACTAGCCACGATCTTCCACAAACCTCTCTGGCGGAACCACATGTAGCAATCCAATATATCTAAAGTTTCTCAATTTTGGCAGCAACAAGAAACTCAAGATTTCTAACAATGGAAACCCGCTAGCTCTTGGCAGACAGATTGGCAGGGAGAGACTTATGCAGATATAGATCAGGAGCTAAATCAAAGGAAAATCAAACCCTCTACTTAGCCAGAGAAACTAAGATGGGGCCACACCTCAAGAGGAATCTTCACTACCAAAGAAGCCTATACCATACGCTATGATCACAGCCCCACAGAGAGGGATCAATTATGGACTCATATATGGCAGTCAAGATTATGGCCCAAGGAATCTACATTCCTATGGCTCCTAAGCAAACGCCGCATTCTAACCTGGGATAATCTACAAAGAAGAGGCTTCATAGGTCCCTCACGATGCCCCAACTGCACCAACCAAGAGGAAACCATCATACATCTCATGGAGACCTGCCCTCTTGTCGCTCAGCTCTGGGAAAGAGTCGACCAATGCAATAACGGAATAAGGGACAGGCAGGGGGACATTGCAAACATTCTCAAAACTTGGCCCAAGCACCCTTATCAAAGCCCCATTTTGAACTCCTTATGGAACCTCATTCCAGGATTTTTGTATTGGTTATTATGGAAGGAATGGAATAATAGGGTCTTCAACAACAGGAGAAGATCCGTAGAAATCATTTGGCTACTCTTGAAGCATAATCTTCAAGAAACGTTGGTGCTCAAATCTTGGACAGAAAATGATTGGCCAACGTCACCTCGTGAAAGAAGCATCTGGAATTCCTGGAATCTCAACATCTCATATTCCCTGCAAGGTATTCCCAGAAATCCTCTCAAGATCACCTCCCCCTCTCAATGGTTCCCCCCTGCAAGAGCTACTTTCAAACTAAACTTTGATGGTGTTGCTAAGGGAAATCCTGGTCCATCAGGACATGGAGGCGTAATCAGAAATGCCGAAGGATCAGTGGAACACATCTACTATGGATCGACAGGAATAAATGCCAACAATGTGGCAGAGTTGGAAGGAATGTGGAAAGGAATTTGTGTGGAAGATCAAAACAATTTCTATCCGTTGGAGGTGGAGGGAGACTCCCTGATTCTTATCAATGCGGCTACTAGAATCCAAGCAGGGACCTCTGCGGCAAAAATTGCCTCCAGCTGGAGACTTCTCAACAGGCTAGAAACATTGGAAGCAAGGCTCCGACACCCTAACAGTATCCTTTTCAAGCATGTTAGGCAATCGACCAACAGAGTAGCAAATAGATTGGCAAACCAAGGGGTGAATCACCATCGTCCTCAATACACAGGCACTCTCCATGATGCAGAGGATACACAACTTCAACAGGATTGCCACTCTTTGGTGCTCCAGGATCTTAATCTCCTAGCTACGGGTGATAGCAATTAAGGGAGGCATGGGGGCGGGCTTCCCACTGGGCCAGTGGCAGCCAAGTCCCGCCACCTGTATAGAACCATTTAAGGCCTACCACTCCTATCGCTTCATATTGAATCCCAGCAGTGTAAATCACAGTAAGCCAGCCACCCATGGCATTATGCTTCACGCGTGCTCTGTAACTTCAGCTTCCGGGAGGCAGCTGCAGTGTATTGGTTTGCACATGGCGCAGATAACGGATGCACAGTATATTTACAGCACACCTGGGATGGTAATGCATTTCATTTCTGTTGTTTTGGTTAACGTTCAGCTTTGGGTTACTCTGTTTTGTGGTTTGCAGAACTGTGGACGCCGCAGAGGGTCTCACAGGCACAGACCTCGGCTTGCGCTTCTGACCACGCTGGTTCCTTTAGAGGAGTCTCCCGTTAATTGTGTTCATCTCTCCCTCGCTCCGGGGCTCTCCTATCGCTGCCTTTGGAGGTTCACACCTTGGCCTGTGATTCTGGTAGCCCTGGTCCATATTGGTTAATTCCCCGTGCAATTTGCGCATTTTCTTTCTGCTCCTGTGTCTTCTAGTGTCATCCCGCCTTCTGTACCTCTGCTTTGTCAATTACAGTCCGGCCACAGCTCTCCACGCCATCTCTTAGTCAATACTTGTCCGCAATGCCAAGGGAAAGGCTTCGCCTTAGCAGCCGCAGAGGCGGGTCTCGGGGAGGCACCAGAGGTCGAGCCAACCCGTAGTGCTCCTCCGATTCTTCGTCAAATGACGCACGTAACGCCTGGCAAGGTCGAGGGAGAGGTCGTGGGTGGGCTCGCGCCTCTGTCTGTGAGCACATCTCTCATCCCACATCCCGGTTCTGCTTCCTGTGCCTTTTAGATAATGATACCTATTACGTCTCTGTTAAAATCGAGAAGTGTGAATGTTCCGTCCCTCCACCAATTGCAGAGGATCATAGGCCTCCTGCTCCAGCCCTGGGTCAACAAGCTCTGCCTCCTACTCAAGGCCTATGTCAATCAGTTCAGCCTCCTGCTCCGGTTCTGGGTCAGCGAAATTTGTCAGAGACAACAGTGGGTGCAGTGGCGGGTCCAAGTGCTCCTGCTGAAGACGACGCGCCCTACACTGACTCAAGTGAGCTGGACTAATATGGCTGCAGGGTGGTGGAAGAGCAACCATCCACCTCCGTGGCTGACTGAGCCAGTTTCCAGGACACTTGGGTGGCGGGTATGGCACTGTAATTTTGTTCATCTGGTTTGTCATGTTCTCTGTTTTCACAGTGCAATTTTTCCTTGTAAAGTTGAAGCTATGCTCAGCTCCTTTCTTGATAAACACAGATCTTAAGTGCGCTTATGTCTGCAGCTATTTCGTCCGAAGTAATAGTCTGGGGATATGGTTTTTTGAGTCTGTAATTGGGAAAATGTCTGGGTCACTAGGATTATCTTTCAACTGGTTAGGGTTTTTAAGCAGTCTACTGGTCTTCCAGACTTGGTCAGTGACAAATGTCTGTCTGGATATGTGTCTCACTGTGCTAAATCCATCTCTGTATGGTGAAATTTGAGGCATGCCTCATTGTAACTTTTTGTAGCTTTTTTGTACAATAATAGATGTAGCCTAATTTACAAAAAAAAAAAAAGTACCTGGTGTTGAAATATGGCAACAATAATATTCCAATTTGATTTGTCCTTGAATTAAATTTTGAATTAAAATTGAATTTAGTCTTAACAACTACTTGGAAATAATTAATTAATTTATTTTAAATTAATTAGTTGGAGAAATTCAAGTTGCAAGTCTTTCTGAAGTCATGCAAGAGTTATCCCTTAAATTAAGGAGATAAGATTGAGTTATATTTGAGTTGTAATTAGTTAACTCAATTTACTGAGTTAAGTCTAGTTAAATTAGTTCCAAACTATTTGAGGAACTAATAGTGATTTAATAGTCAATTGATGCATTAATGCACTCAACTAGTGCTACTCTAGTTAATTGAAGATTCCCTCATTAGAAACTCATGTATATCTATTCTAAGAAAGACCCAGTTGAGATTAATATTCAAGGACAATGTACTATCAGTTGCATGTGTTTTCTCATGGAGAAAACTCATGCTTGTAGTCAATAATTTATCCTTGAGGATTGCGTAGTTTTGAAGGAGGTCTTCCACTTGGTATCAGCCTAATCATCCACAAGGAACAACGCAAGGAAATAGGAGCTTGGAGGGTAGAAAGGAAGGCTAGAGAGAAGTGAAGATTGTTTGTGATCATCTGTGAGGATTTTATTAAGAGATGGATAGCTGTGAGAGTTAAGGCTTTGTATAATTCCTGTATTTCCACCATGTATGATGATACAATAGTGTGGGATTTTTACTGAGGTTTTCCCCAAAAGTATTTTCATGTGTATTGTGCCATTGATTCTTCTTCTTCTGGTTATATTGTTCAGCTCGATATTTAAGCTTCCACAAATTGATAGTAGAAGTAGGTTATAGTATTCTGCTTTGATTTATATTGCATTATCGAGTTAACCTACATAGATTTCTACATGGTATCAAAGTTGTGAACAGTATACTGAGAAGAGAAATCAAAGTTTGAAGTTTGGGTTGTAGGTGAAAATTGAATTCACATCATACTTCAAGGTTGGCCAATGGCATTCTATGGTTAGAGACTCGAGTATGCCTTGGAAGGTAGTTCGAATTACATAGCATGGAAAGATAGAATGGAGGTTGTATTAGAAGACAATGGCTTGAGGGAATTCATTGATCAACAAATCCCAAAGCCATCTTTAACTAATGCACAAGTGTTGGGTGAGTGGAAGAAGTGTGTAGTGAAGGCGAGATAGATCATCCTTGAGGGAGTTCAAGACCATATTGTCTCAAATTGCCATGGGAAGGATACTCCATTTTCAATGTGGAAGACATTGAAGGACCTCTACCAGAACAGTAGTGACCAGAGGAAATTGGCGCTCAAGGATAAGCTTCGAAGAATCAAGACAGACAGAGGGAGTGAAGCTACAGGGCTTCACTGATGTAGATTGGGCAAGGAGTCCATCAAATCAGAAGAGCACATCAAGAGGGATTTTCAACATTGGTTCAGCAGCAGTTTCTTGGTACAATAGGAAATAATGGTCAGTTACACTCAGCTTGGCAGGGGCTGAATACATGGCTACAAGTCAGACAACATGTGAGGCCATCTGGATGTGGAAAACCTTAGTTGGTTTGTTTGATCAAAGGATGGATCAAACTGTGATCTATTGTGATAATCAAAGTTGTATCAAACTCTCTAAGAATCTAGTATTTCATGATAGGTCCAAGCACATCAACATCTAGTATCATCATCTTAGAGACTGTGTAGCAAGGAGGATCATGTTGCCATAGTATATTTCGACAGAGGAGCAAGATGTTGACATTTTGATGAAGGCATTGTCAAAGTGTAAATTCGAGTTCCATAGAGACATGATTGGGGTGGTAGATAATCCCTTTCTTGTTGAGAGGGAGTGTTGAAATATGGCAACAAGAATATTCCAATTTCATTTGTCCTTGAATTAAATTGTGAAATAAAATCGAATTTACTCTTAACAACTACTTGGAAATAATTAATTAATTAAATTTAAATTAATTAGTTGGAGAAATTCAAGTTAGAAGTCTTTCTGAAGTCATGCAAGAGTTATCCCTTAAATTAAGGAGATAAGATTGAGTTATATTTGAGTTGTAATTAGTTAACTTAGTTTACTGAATTAAGTCCAATTAAATTAGTTCCAAACTGTTTGAGGAACTAATAGTGAGCTAATAGTCAGTTGATGCATTAATGCACTCAACTACTGTTACTCTAGTTAACTGAAGATTCCCTCATCAAAAACTCATGCATGTATATTATGAGAAAGACCAATTGGAGATTAATAGTCAAGGATAGTGTACTGTTAGTTGCATGTGTTTTCAAATGGAGAAAACTCATGCATGCAAACAAGAATTTATCCTTGAGGATTGCGTGATTTTGAAGGAGGTTTTCCACTTGGTAAGAAGCTAATCATCCACAAGGAACAATGCAAGGAAAAAGGAGCTTGTAGGGTAGAGAGGAAGGTTGGAGAGAAGAAAAGATTGCCTGTGAGCATTTGTGAAGATTGTACTGAGAGCTGGCTAGCTGTGAGAGCTAAGGCTTTGTATAATTCCTATGTATCTCCACTATGTATGATAATATAATAGTGTGGGGTTTTTAGTTGAGGCTTTCCCCAAAAGTATTTTCATGTGTATTGTACCATTAGTTCTTTTTCTTCTGGTTATATTGTTCAAATTGATCTTTAATCTTCTGCAAATTGATAGTAGAAGTAGGTTATAGTATTCTTCTTTGATTTATATTGCATTATCGGGTTAATCTACACAGGTTTTCTACACCTGGAAACTGATGATCTTTCTTTGTGACGGTACTGAACCATTCTACTTCTGCATATGGCTACAACATTTCAACATTATTCATCAAAGGAAATAACAGACTATCACTTCCACAGTTAGGAGTAAAATATTTTCTTTGAAGAATTTCTTTCCTTGGTTGTTGATGGGGTTGACCTTTCATATCCTTGTTAAGCATTTGAGATTTTTCATTGGAGTTCCTTACCTCATCTTGTGAGCTAGATTCACCTTCATGAAAACCAAGACCAATATTTATAATAGGTGAACATTGAACTTTGATGATTTCATCTAATGTTTCTGATCCTTCAGCAAATCTAAGATTCAGAATCTTTGTCTTTTCAAGTTCTTTTATTAGACTTACTCCTTCACATTATAACACTTCATTGTGTTTGTATTTTTCAGTGAGTTGGTGTGTCACTGTGTTTATGACTGTATCCTTTTTTTCCAAACTGATTTTGAGTTGATTGATTTCTTTAAGGAAATCTTCGTTTTCTAAGGCATCATTTTCATATGCCATGAGTAGTTTAATTTATTGATTATCATCACTAGGACAAGCCATCACTATCATCATGAGTATAATAACTTCTATTACCTTCTACAGACATCTTTCCTTTGAGATGAGGGCATCTAGCAGTGTAATGACCAACTCTACCACATGCAAAACATTTGAATGGTAGCTTACCTCTGAATCTTCTGGAACCCTGTTGAAGCTTCTTGACAAACTTTACCTCTTCTTTTTCTTCTAAAATGTGTCCTAATTAATTGTGCTCTTCCTTTACTTTTCCCTTTTCTGATGCTTTAAAAGTGGTTTCTCTCATATCTGATGGACATCCTTTTGTCATTTCAAAGGCAGTTAGGATTCCATGGAGTTGAGTCACAGTAATAGTTTGTAGATCCTGTTTTTCTTCTATGGAAAACACTTTTGACTCAAATTTAGAAGACAAAGATCTCAAAATTTTCTCAACTAAAGTGACTTCCTTTATTTCTTCACCCAGATTTCTCATATTATTTACAATCCCATCTACTCATAACAAATAACTAGAAATTCTTTCATCATTATGCATCCTAAGAGTTTCATACTAGATTCTGAGAGTTTGTAGTTTAACACATTTTACGTGGGAGTCACCTTCATAGATATGAATTATTTTGTCCCATATTTCCTTGGCTGTGTTAAGCTACATGACTTTGAAAATTTATAATTCTAATAGACTTCCCAATAAGGCATTGACAGTCTGTCATTGATTTCCTATGTTTTCCTTTATGTTGGATATGTGGGGATTGCTGCTGCATATTGGTACCCTTTTTCCACAATTTCCCAAACATTAGTTCCAGGTGACTGAAGATACACTCCAGTTCATGTTTTCCAATATACTAAGTTTTTCCCATTGAAGATTGGTAGTCTGATAGATCCCATCCTTCGTGATTGTTCATTTTGAAAGATCTCCCTTCAAGCAATCAAGCTTCTTCTGAAGGATCTGCTCTGATACCAGTTGTTGGAAATAATACTGAGAGGGGCGCTGAATTAGTATTAGTGAAATCAATAACTTTTTCTTTTCATACTCTAAATTATATATGCTACTTCAATGAAGGTAACTTGTGTGTACACACAACTATATTTAAGGCAACCATCATATATTCAACAAAGTTATAATTTAATTAATTTATCATATGTTGATCTTTAATCAATCCATCAATACTTCATTAACCACATAAACAGTAACCATGTGCATTAATAAAATAACAAACCATCACACATAAGAAACACACATGAATACCAAGATTTAAGGTGGAAACCCAATGCGAGACAAAAACCACCTACTATTGTCTTCTTTCAATATAAGGAAAACTTGTTTACAATCTTATACTAGTGTAGACTCATACCAGTACGCAGGCACCCACTTGTAGAAGGCTACAACCTTCTCTCATTCTCCAGCTTCTACTAGAAGGGAGACACAACCCCATAGCTCTTGTATTAGACGATCTGTTTACTAGTACGTAGGCGTCGACCTACAGAAGGCTCCGACCTTCACTGGTTTTCCAACTGCTACTAGAAGGGAGCTCCAACCCCCTGGCTCTTGTATTGGTTAATGTTTACCAGTACCTAGGCACCAGCCTACAGAAGGCTACAACCTTCTCTCTTCCTCCAGGGACCATGTTTCATAAATTTTCAAACTGGATACTCCTGGAACACAACACCACAATTTGTAGGCCTCATTTCATCAAATTTTCATATTGGACCCATCAGCAACACTGAAGCTCAAAATCAATCACCACTGCAATACAACCAATCATTGAAAACCCATCATCACTGAAGCAAATCACAATCAATCGATCTAAAAATTCATAACACAGTCACCAAAACACATAGCAGAACCCAGAATTATGCATCAACAACCATAACCAACTGCAACTTCAAATATCATATTTCATAATGTATACACTACTTTGATGCTCCAAACCAGCGTGTATATGTGATTTTACCAAAGTGAACCAGCGTGCATATCTGCAAATGTTAACTTAAAACATCACAACTATTTAGACTTCAGTCATACCTAGATCAGAACATTTTCAGTGTAAATCACGTATTAGCATTTAGATCTAGACTATCCATGATCAAAACATATAATAATAATTCATTTCAGATCTCGATCCATCATTAGATCTCATCCCTCATCAACCACTAAGGTTCATCCTTAGTTCAAATCAAGAAAAGCACCATAAACCCATAACATGCATATTTGCTTTTGATCTCACTCTTCATAAGATATTCATTACTTGCACACATTGGCCTAATGATCTTCTCCTCCTTATATAGCTTTAGGCCCTTTGTGAATACCTTGGACCAAAACCACTTAGGACCAATACCTTTGACCAAATACCTAGGGTCACTACCTCAGACCAAATACCTTGGACATATACACTCTTTTTGTTCTGTGTGCCCATGTGTATACACTACATTGACACAGTGAACCAGTGTATACCTCTCTTTCTTCAATCTCTGGAGTCTAATCTGTAATCCTTTGTTATCAACCTCTTGCACTATGAACTGTCATCTATGTGATTTTCCATCAAGGACAACACCTGTATCATAATGCCAACAGCTTATTCAATAATTTTGTTAATGGTGTTGTCTAGTTAACTACAATTATTGACAAACTTGTGGTAATATCCTATCATTTGTAAGAAACTTTTGGGTTTCTTTAAGGTCTCTTGGATTGGAAATTCCCTCATAGCGTTGATTTTTTTAGGGTCCACTTTGACACTATCATGAGATATAGTATGTCCCAAATATTCCACTTCTTTAACCCCAAAGAAAACATGGAAGGGTTTTCATATAGTTATTACTCTTCGAATAGTGTTAATGCATTTTTGACATGTTGCGTCTAATCTTCCCAAGGTTTGTTGTAGATTAGTATGTCATCAAAAAATAATAACATAAATTTTCTAAGGAATGGTTCGAAACTATAATTCATTAAGTTTTGAAATGTTGAAGGTGCATTAGTAAGTCCAAATGGCATAACCAAATACTCATAATGACCTTCATTGGTTCTAAAGGTTGTTTTGAAATGTCTTCTTGCCTCATTCTAATTTGAGGATATCCTTAACATAGATACAACTTAGTAAAGAAGATTTATCCATGTAGTTAGTCTAATCATTCATCAATAATAGGAATGGGAAACTTTCTTTGATTTTCATTTTGTTGAGTTATTTGTAATCTTGACACATACATAATGAACCGTCCATTTTTGTAACCATCACAATTGGTGAAGAGAAAGAACTCTATCTAAGTTGAATTATTTTGGCCTCTACCATTTCTTGAACTATATTATAAATCTCACTCTTCTGTTCATATGGATACTTGTAAGGCCTAATGTTAGGTGGTACACTTCTAGGTTGCAAATGAATAGCACAATTATGATCTCAAGCAAATGGAAGATGCTTAGGAACCTCTCCAAATACCTTTGAATGATTTTTTATAACGTTTTGGAGATCTAATGTAGTAGAGGATATAGATGTTTAAACATCTAATGAAAAAAAATATGCCATTACAACATGGTGTCCCTTTTTGAGTAATTTTTTATGTTATTAGTGATCATCACTTTATATGGTTTCCTTTCGATGCCTCTGAGATTAATTTCCTTGGTTTTTGAGAATAATCAATAAAGTATCTTGAAAATTAAAGGTCATTTCAATATTGGACCCATAATACAACATCAATACTACCCATTTGGATTGCAAAAACAAGGGGCCTATCCAATAAAAACTCCCTCATTTTTATCTTGATACTATGACACTTCCTTCAATAATTTATGGTACCTCCATCTGCAATCATTACCTGAAATTATGGTGCTCGATATAAAAAGAAATTGTGAATTTTTTCTAATTTGCAATTGATGAAGTTATGGCTACTACCTAAATCAATCAAAATTATTACATTTCTCCTTTTTATAGATCCTTCTATCTTGAGGGTTTGTGTACTATTGGTATTGGCCAATGAATGATAAGATATTGTTGGAGTAGTCTCTTCTAGCTCTATATCTTTTGATAGTTCCAATTCTTGATATTCTTCCTCTTCACTGAATATGTATAATAATTTATTCTCACACTTATACCCCTTGCTATACTTGTTGTCACAATTGAAACATAGTCCCTTTTTTCTTCTTTCATCAATTTGAGGTGTCAACTTTGTCACTTGAGTGAGGTTAGGAGAGGAATCATGATTTTCTATGTAGTTATTAGTGACCACTCTAGTATTAGCCATATCGTTACTTCCATATTTCCTTGCTAGACTAAAAGAATTCTCTATGGGTCTAAGATCAAAGAGATGCACCTCATGTTGAATGATTTCCTTTAGAGTTCCCATAAATAGGTATAATAAATTATTCTCTAAAATTTTATCTACCTTGAGACTCAACTTTTGAAATTGTTGAATGTGATATGTAATAATATCCTTTTTTTCATCCCCAAGGGTTAGCTCAATTGGTCATGTCCCATCATTAAAGCACATTTTCTATTTAGAGGTCATGTGTTCAATTTTTCTCGATGCTCTTAGAGTAAAGCTCCATGGTTAATCCAGAAGGAACTAATATTTTCAAGCGGATGTGCTTGGTACAAATATCTCTATGGATGTATCGGTCACCAATAACAAAGTTACCAACCTAATGAGAGATTAACCTCAAAATGATAACTCTAGCTAAAACACCCCATAAAATGAAAAAGCAACCAATAAATGAAAAGTTGTATTCTAGAATGAAGTTTTTTGGGGGGGTAAATTTTTCAAAACATCTTTTTAAAAACGGAAGTAAAAACCGATTTTTTTGTGTGCCAAGCATGAAAAAGAACATTTGAAAACAAAAAGTGTTGATGTTGGAAAAAATTTTTTTTTTTGGGGGGGGGGGGGGGGGGGGGGGGGTAACTTTTCACAACAATTTTAGAAAATGGCATTAAATATAAATATCATGACTCTGAAAAAACGTTAAAATTCCAACAATTTCCAAAGAATGACATAAAAGATAAAATATCATGTCTTTGAAAGAGTTAATATTTCCAACAATTTTCAGCAATGATGTTAAAGATAAAATATCATGACTCTAAAAAACCTCAAAATTCTAACTATTTCCAACAATAGCATTAAAGATGAAATATCATGACATAGAAAAAATTTAAAATTTTGACAATTTTTGAACCATAGAATTTAAAAGAAATATATCATGACAACAAAAAAACCTTAAGTTTTCAACATATTTGAACATTGGCATTATGGACAAACTATATGACTAAAAAAATTTAAAATGAACACATGAATGAAAGAGTCATTATACCAAGAGTAATTTTTATTTTAAAGGCTAAAAGTATAGCTCTTTTCAAATCTTAGCCTAAGACAACTTGTCTTATTGCATCAAAAACTTAAAAATCAACCATTAAAATGAAGTATCCCTTTGTTGGGTCATTGATTTGTCATCATTCTCACTTGTCTTTGTCATTTATTAAGCCATTACTTCCAACCATCCATTGCACCATTTCCCTCACTTGCCACCATTTTTACCATAATTCTTCATGATGTGCCTCTATATGTATAAGTGGTTAATTAACATCATTTTCCTTTATTTTTAATAGACTAAGAAGAATTATGCATGGTTTAGTAACGACAATTTGGCCAATTCAAGTTTCTGCAGCTTAGTCAAGTTTCTCTAGCTATCTCCATCGTTGAGGTAGTAGCAACACTCTAGAAGACATTTGGAATTGGCTTCTAGAAGCCCCAGTATTATTGGTTAAATTCCACTTAGCTCACATGTGTGGACCTTTAGCAAGAGATCAAAGGAAAAACACAACGTTTTGAAAGGTCAACTTCAAATGTGTTTTCTGAGCAAATGAAAATGAATTTTGAAAACCTAAAGCATGGTTTTTTTCAGCACAACCCCAATTAGGTTCCCTAACACTATCCTCAATTTCATTACCATTTGGGATATTTTTTTGGGTTCTGTTAGCTCCCTATAATACTAGTGATTCCCCCATTACTATTTTCATTCTATCCCTTATTTTTATTGTTGTGACCCTATTGTCCCCATATTGTTATTATTGTGCCCCATAGAATCCCTCTATTGTTATTTGTGTGCCATTATATTATTATTGTTAGGTCGGCTTGGTTATATTGTGACCCCTTAGACTCCTATATATAGAAAGGAGGTTTTGTCATTTGAATCATTCCAAGAATTGTTCATTTGTGTAATGTAAAAGGAGGTTTCCCCCTCAAAGAGGTTGAATTCTAAGGCGTTGATCTATCTTTTCTATCTTTTTGTGAGCTGGTTTCATAAACATTTGATATTAGACCTTTGGATTTAGGGTTTCATTGCTCCTATATAGCTCATCAAGGAAGTTTCGCTATAACTTTTTCCTGCAATGTTTCAGAAGCTAAAAAAAAAACCATTTGAGAATAAATCTCTTTGAACCTCGTGCCAGAATTTTAGATTTTTTCTCACTATATTTTCTGAGATATGCTCTGAGGAAGTTAGGGTTTTTGCAAGTTCCATAATTTCATCTAAAACAAGTCAAGGTGAAATTTTTGCTATCTCTTTCACTATGAAGTTTCAAAATCTAAAAAAAAATCCCATTTGAGAAAAAATTGGTCTCAACCTTGACTCTGAATTAAAAATCCTGTATTGCTATATTTCTGGAGATATAATCTGAGGAAGTTAGGCTTTTTGCAAACCCCTAAATTACATTCCAAACAGGTCAACTTTGGAAAATCATTATAAATTTCGCTTTAAGCATTAGATTGAATTTTCATAAGAAGTTACAGAGATAGGATAGATTGTAGTTTTCTTTTGGTATCATTTTCAGAACCTAAGGGTTAAACAGTGACCTGAGGCATGTTGTACAAGTTCGCTCTACTGAACTAGTCTATACTCAGGTCATCGTGGGAGATTTGGCATAACTCTTCATTGGAGAATCCAATATTGATAAGAATTGTGGGGTTAGAAATACTACTCATAGGGTTACCGCAGGAAGAAATTTCAGACCTAGGAGATCCAAAATTACAGAGATACATTAGATTCAATATCGAGCTCCTACAAATTGAAAAAAGCTATGTAGCTTTTTTTTTACATTTGCATAAGCTTGTCTTGAAAAATTAGTTTAGAGGAATTAAAAGGGCATAATGAAGCATTATTATTGATAATTGATGCCCCAAAGAAATAAAATGGAAACACCTAGTAAGCAACCTGAAAGCTCTAGCGTGACTCATGAAGAAGAGGAAGAAATGCAACATCATATATCAAAATTATGAGACCAAGTGCAACAAATTTCACTCGCAGAAAAAGTAACAGAAAATAAGATGGATGGTTTAAAGAAAGACATAGAAGCTAAGATGGATGGTTTAAAGAAAGGTGTGGAAGCTAATATGGATGGTTTAAAGAAAAGTGTAGAAGCTAAGATGAATGACGTGGAAGCTAAGATGGATGACGTGGAAGCTAAGATGGATGGCGTGGAAACTAAGATGGATGATTTAAAGAAAGGCATGGAAGATTTGCAGATAGATTTGACAAAGTTTCTACAAGAAATTCTTACTAATGGCGAAAGGGTAGTAAAGGAAACTCATGATGAGAACAAAATAAATGTTAATCATGATTTCATAGAGTCTAATGTTGGATTGAAGAACCACCATGTTCCAAAGATCGATATGAGGAAGTTTCATTTAAAGGATCCCGGAAAATGCATACTACAGATGGAGCAATTTTTTGATCTCCATAATGTGCAAAACACACAAAAGGTGCGCATTGCAACTTTATATTTGGAACCAAATCCGTTTGTATGGTATCGATGGCTTTGCTCTAGTAAACAAATTGCCACTTGGGTTATTTTTATAGATGAAATGATAGCACATTATGAGGATACAAAAAGAAATGATTTTTTTAGACTATTAATAAATCTCAAACAAAAGGGTTCAATAATGGAGCACATTGAGGACTTCCAAAAATTGAATATAAGGGTAAAAGAGATTCTAGAGGAGCATAGGATTGATGTGTTCATAGGCACTTTAAAAGATAACATCCAACATGAGGTTCTCCTTATGGAACCAGATTCATTGGAGAAGGCATTCAGGGAGGCAAGAAAAATGGAAGTAAAATTATGGCAACAAGGAAGCCTACCACTCACAATCATAAAGATGGAAGTGTTGCTGCCCCTAGCCATCCACAACCTACAAGTTTGACACCACAACAATTGGAAGAAAAAATATCAAAAGGGCTTTGTTACAATTGTGATAGCAATTACACTAAAGGTCATAAGTGTGCCAAGAAGAAATTATTTTACATAAATTGTGAAGAGGGGAAGAAAAGGAACAAGAAACATCAAAAGAAGAGGATATACACTAGGAAAAAACCATAGAAAAAGACAAAATGAATCTGACCATATCTTGTAATGCATTGGCTATAATTAACACTCCTCAAACTATCAAGATAGAAGGGCATATCTAAAAGAAAAAGGTAATAATGTTGATTGATTCGGGAAGTACCCATAATTTTATTCATTGTAAGATAGCCAAGGAATTGAATTGCTTCCTATATCCAACACGAGAGTTTCAAGTGATGGTTGCAAGTGGAGGAACCATAAATTGCTCAGGAAAGTGCCATAACATCAAGCTATCCATGGGAGAATATGTACCGAATAGCACAATGCTTTCCATTCCAATGGGTGGTGCTAATGTTGTATTAGGAGTCCAATGGCTACAATCCTTGGGTACAATAGCTTTGAAGTTTCAATAACTTTTCATGAAATTATCTTCAAAAGGAAAGGAAGTTGAATTAAGGGGTATCGCAAGGAAACCGAGAAAGATAATCAACTGTAACAGAATGACAAAGCTTCTAAAGAAAGAACAACGAGGAATAATTGCACAATTATGCTCACTAGAGGTTCCCACATCAAAACCATCCATTTCTCCAGATCTCCAAAACGTCTTGGACAATCATTCCAAGGTATTTGAGACTCCCAAAGGCCTCCCACCTATTCGTGATCATGATCATGTTATTAATTTTGATTCTAGGAAGTGTTCCTCCAAACATGAGGCCTTACAGATATCCTTGTGTCCAAAAAAGTGAAATTGAACGTATGGTTGTAGAAAATGCTAGAGGTTGGTATAATTCAACCTAGTCAAAGTTCTTTCTTTGCTCCTGTAGTATTGGGTTCACAAAGAAAGGATGGATCATGATGAATGTGTCCAGATTATTAGGGAGCTCAACAAGCTCACTATTAGAGATAAATTTCCCATTCCTTTTTGATGAATTATTTGATGAATTGCATGGATAAATTTACTTCACCAAGTTGGATCTTTCGTTCAGGATATCATCAAATCATAATGAAGACTGAAGACATTTCCAAAAACATCATTTAGAACTCATGAGGGTCATTATGAATTTTTGGTCATGTATTTTGGCCTTACTAATGCACCTTCTACATTTCAAGGTTTGATGAATTCCATTTCCAAACCCTTCCTTATAAAATTTGTGTTAGTATTTTTTAATGATATACTAATCTACAACAAGTCTTGGAAGGACCATGTCTAACATGTTGACATGGTGCTCAAACTATTGGAGGAGAAATAGTTATATCCAAAAATCTCCAAAATTTTCTTTGGAGTACAAGATGTTGAATATCTGGGTCATATTGTATCTCATGAAGGTGTTAAGGTAGACCCTAGCAAGAATAAAACCATTAAGGAATGGAAAATCCCCACATCCATAAAGCATCTACGATGATTTCTTAGGTTGACAGGGCATTATTGCAAGTTTGTTAAGAATTATGGGAGAATAGAAGCACCTCTAACAACATTATTGAAGAAAGATGCATTTTCATGGACTCTAGAAGCAACGAAGGCCTATGAACATCTTAAAGAGGCAATGTGCCAAGCACCAGTCTTAGCTACACCAGACTTCACAAAAACCTTTATTACAGAATGTGATGCCTCAAGAAATGGAATTGGTGATGTTTTAATGCAAGAATAAAGACCCATTGCTTTCGAAAGTCATCCAATCAAAGGAAAGTATTTACACAAAGCTATTTATGAGAAGGAAATGTTGGCAATACTACATCCACTTAAGAAATGGAAACCCTACCTAATGGCAAGACACTTCAAGGTAAAAATAGATCATCATAGCCTTAAATACTTTTTAGAACAAATATTATCTTCAGAAGAGCAGAAAAAATGGGTAACAAAGATGTTGGGTTATGACTTTGAAATCATCTACAAAAAAGGGAAGAAAAATGATGTGGTAGATGCACTCTCAAGAAAGGATGAGGATGTGGAAGCATTTCTTTGCGCCATTTCTATTATCCAACTAGATTGGATAAAAAAATTAAGGGATAAATGGGAGAATGACGAGGAAGTGTGGGTACTCATTCAAAAGATACAACTAGATCCTAGTACATCTGATACATTTAGCTAGAAAAATTATTTGTTATGGTACAAGGATCGATTATACCTATGTAAGAATTCCCAACTCAAACAAAAGATTCTTAAGGAATTGCACACCTCTCCCTTAGGAGGGTACTCAGGATTTCTAAAAACCTACCACAAGGTTAAGGAGGATTTTTTTTGGGATGCCCTTAAATCGGATATTCAAAAGTTTGTGGCAGAATTTTTGGTTTGCCAACAAAATAAAGTTGAAAAAATTAAGATCCTAGGACTATTACAACCTTTATCCATTCCAAGCCAATGTTGGGAGGAGGTTTCAATGGATTTTATCACAATTTTTATCCAAGTCCAAAGGAAAGAGTGTTATCATGGTGGTAGTTGACGGACTTACCAAGTATGCACAATTTTGTGCATTAGCTTATCCATTTAAAGTGAGTATAGTTTCTACTACATTTATGGAAACAATTCAAAAGCTACATTGAAACCCAAAGATTATTGTAAGTGTTAGAGATCCCACTTTCACTGTAAATTTTTGGACAAAATTATTTTCTTGTCTTGGTACTCAGTTAGCTCATAGCTCATCTTATCATCCTCAATCTGATGAGCAAACTAAGATAGTAAACAAATGTTTGGAAGGATATCTTCGTTGCTTTGTATCTGATAAATAAACATAATGGGTCAATGATTGCCTTTAACTAAATGGTGGTATAACACTTCCTTCCACACTGCAACAAAAATGACCCCATTTATGGCACTTTATGGATATCATCCACCATCCATCACATCATATTTAAGAGAAAATTCTAAGGTGCAAGTAGTGGAAGATCACATCGAGCATCAGCAACAAGTTCTCCAACTCTTAAAGGATAACCTCACCTTGGCACAAATTAGAATGAAATAGCAGGCAGATCAACATCATAGCGAAAGAATTTTTTATGTAGGTGATTGGGTATTACTAAGACTACAACCATATAAAAAAATGTCCCTCAAGAAAGCTAAGAAGGATAATAAGTTCATATTATTGATATCATTCTTGGAGGAAAGCTTTGTTTCAAATAACGCAAACACTTTGTTTCATGGCATAATTTTGAAGCGTTGACGATATTCTAGTGATATAAAATTCCTACTTCCTCATAGTCAACAAGAGGCCCCGATGGAGAGTTGTGAGACAATGTATTTGGTCTTTTGATTTAATTATTTTCGTTATGCATTCACTTTTATTCTAGAATAGACATATGTTTTGATGCTCTCGTGCTCTGTTTCAAGCATAGTTTACTCATCATTTCTTTTTCTTATAGAATAAGCGCTCAATCTTAAATAAATAAAAAAACCACAAAAACAATTACTTTTATTTGTTTTTTAGAATTTTTTTTTGCTTCAATTTCCATGTTGAATTGATATGATTAGTTTTGAATTAAGAAATGCACACTAGTAATTCTATTAATTTACATACATTAGAATAGTTTACAATTTCCAAGCTTCATAGCTCTAGATTAGTTTCAATTTCACAATTAAGATTCCTTTCAAGCTCGAATGGATTAACTTTCCTTCTAGAGTCTTTTCAATTTTATAAAGTAGTCTTGTCTTTCAATTTCAGAGAATAAAATTGTCATTCAAGTTCACTAGAATAAGAGATTTCCATTGTTAGAATAGACTTTAGAGTTCTTCGTATATGCTTAATTAGATCTTGTCTAGATTTCATTTCCATTTGCAATAGTTCAATATTCATTTCCATGATCTTGTCATAAATAAGGTTCATCTTCATTTTTCAATTAGAATAATTGAAATCAAATCACCTAACACATACAATGCATGTATACTTCACAAGTTCACAAAACCTCGAGTTTGACAGTTCAATGCAAGTAGTTTAACTAAAAATTAAATTAGTCAATATTTTGGCATCGTTGTCATGGAAGTATACATAGGTGTTAGCTTTAAATTGCATCTCATTCTTAGTTGCATCCATTTAGTTGCATAATATTAATTTCATTTTAGTACATCCTAGAGGTAAATTCATTAAAAAATCAAAAATAAAAAAGACTTCAATCACCTACCATCCCCACTAAATCACGTGGTGCAGTAAGAGCCACATCATCTTTCACATCATGAATTCATATTTTTGCAGGTAGAAGAAGAGGTGAAAAAAAAGAGGTTGAAGAAATGGATGGAGATGATAAATATGAGGAAGATCCTTTTGGATTTCCGTTTCAAGAAACTAATATCAATGTTCATATGAAGAAGATCCCTCCATTCGTACTTCCTAACTTCAAAGATATGAGATCAGAAGACTCGAAAACATTTATTTTTGAATTTGAAATACTTTGTAGATCTTATGGCTACTTATACACATCCAAAAGTTAAAATTTGTTTCCAGAACCATTAAAGGATAGATCTCTTAGATGGTTCATGAATTTAGGAACAAATTCTATAAAGACATGGGATGATATGGAAACATTATTTATGCGAAAATATCAATATTATTGCATACACTATGACCTTAGAAATGAAGTCTTTAAGATGAACCAAAAATAGGACGAAAACCTAGAATATTTAGTGGAGAGATTTACTTATAATGTAAAAAGATCTAAATTGCATAATTTAGGATCAGACACATTAAAAATTCTCCTACTAAATATTATAAGGGATGAATGGATTGATCTTCTTAACTTGATCAACAAAGGATATGTCTCCCAATTGTCATTTCAAGAGATTTGTGATCTGTGAAAGAACATGTCAAGAGGAAAAGCAACGTATGGAAGATCCCCTCACCATCCAGTTATGGAAAAAGTAAGTAAGTCGGCATCAGGATTGGTAAGTAAAATTGAACTTAACAATTTTATAGACATTCTTGGTAATGTAAATGAACAAATTGATATGCTAAGAATACAAAACAGGAAAAAAGTTGAGATTGTTGCTTCATTTATATTTTTCCCTAAATCCAGGAAGAAATATTATTTTCATGAATTTCCACTTGATAACATTTAAATTTGTGAATTCTATGCAGGATCACATACTACTAAAAATTGCCCATCATTACTAAGGTTAAAGGCAGTTTACCAAGGAGAAAATCAAACACTAGAATAATCCTATTATGTAGCTCCAAGAAGACCATGGAAGAGTCATCAATCAGGTATGATGCAAGATCTTGATTCACGGTATGCACAAAAATCTCAAAGTAATTGGAAAACACCCTTTCCTTGGAAACCTTGGAAATTTCAATCCCAACCTCAAAACCAATCTTTGGGACAAGGTTAGCAAGGGCCTTACAAATAAATCCACTGTATACTCAATATTTTCCTCACTATCCTCAATACCAATCTCAATTTTATCCATACCATTCACCTCTGCCACAACATCAATTTCACCCTAAATTTACCTCAATTCAACCTTTCCCATTAACAACCACACAAGCACCCCAAAGATCCATTCCCACCCAACTACCTACACAACCATTTTAGATCCCCAATAATAAAACACCTCAATCCACTTACAATATTGAGGTATTGCAAAATGATTCTCTAGATGCCATTGAAGAACAACAACTAGAAGAAGAAGATTTAGATAAGGTCCAATAATCATGCATGTCCATTGAAGAAGACCATTTTTTGGAACCTGAGATTGAAAAGTTTCATGTGTGCCTACCATCAGATTCTATGAATGGGGATCACATCTCTAAAGACTTGCATGGCATAATATCAGGAAGCCAAGGAAGACAAGATTACATTGAATCTTAGTTCATGGCAGTCATCGGATCCTGGCACTCCATTTTTCAATAACTTTTGACATCATCTCAATCAAGACAGTTGGTCTCTCATATATTGATACATATCAAAGCATATCTTTAAAACCTGCGTATGAGTTTATCTATCATCTTGTCACACACATGGTTCCATTGGAAGTATTTATATACTTGAACGAGATTTATTTTTCAAGTAGAGTAGGACATATAAAAATAAATAAAAATGTAAAGAGGAAAATAAGTCCTATTGTAAAAACTAGCTTGCTATCACAATTGGACATGAGATTTTCTTGAAAACCACTTAACTGGTGAGAAATATTCACAATAATTTTTGCAATTTTATGATGGTTTCAATCTTTTATTATGGTTCTTCAAATCACTTTTGGTTCTATGCTCTAGTTGGTTGATGTGGGATTCCTTAAGGCCCACCTTCCAATAGATATTGTCCCATCGAACTCAACACCTTATATGGGATCAAGATCAAAGATTATTTGGAGTGTCTTGGAACTTGCATACATCAATGGAAAGCCTCCTCATTGACAACAATGGGAATACAACAATGTCTCTTGATTGTCAAATCTTCCAGGTGACTCGAATTCAACACATTCATTCGTCCTTACCAAGATGCACTCAAGTACCTTGATACTCATTTAAATTATCGGTGATTTGTCTCACATTAGTTAACGATTTTCATCATTGATTGGTAATCCAGTGATTTATTTCCATGCTCGACTCCACCACATTCATCGCATGGTAAGAACTCTAACATGAATTTTGGTTTTGATGAAGACTATATGGTTATGTGGAATCAACAACAACTTGCAACAATATATTTTATTAGTTTCTTGTAGCAGCATGTTCATATTTTTTTCATTCAATAACAGCATTTGGAACACTCCTACAACTCTTCTTCATGCATTTTCTTTTCAAGAAAATCAATAAAATTGGGTCTATTTCAGTCAAACATGCATCATGTTTCATAATCTCTACTTCATCCCGTAGCACACAATCCAAATTAGTGGTTCAGACTTAGATAAAACAGATTTTAGAGGAAGAATAGAAATAGCTATGAAAATTGACATTTTCTGCAACAACTACGGAAAGTTGCAATTTTCGCAACTATTGATATAGCAACCTATATTTTGGCTATAGCAGCTTATTCCAGTGCAATTTTGGCATAAATATTGCAAGAGATTGGAGAAAAAATTGAAAATTTTGAGATACTGGGTTTTCTCAGAGTATAATAAATTAATTCACATGAAAAATAAAATAAAAATAAAAAAGTAATTTTCCAGTACATTTCAGTGGGGTTTTTAAGGCAGATTTTCAGTTTTCACCATTGTGCACACATCAAGACATAATTTAGTATTTTTGCACAACATCGCCATTTCTTCTTCAAAATGGGATTTTCAAGGCATGTGGCGGTAAAAAAGGTAAAAATACATTGTTTCCTTATTTAATCACTCAATTTGGCCTTAAAATGAGTTCATGGCATATGTTTTTGTTACAACATTAGATAGCATGAAGGGTGAAATAGGGCAGAAATCGATTTGATCATAACATGCAAATTGTGCATCTATTGGTCCTAAAAATTTTAGGTCAAATGCATCTTGGTAGGGTAAATAAGTACACAAATTTTCAAGAAATTCTAGTGTGTATTTTTCAAAAATTTGGTCTTCATCATCTATAATCATTTCTCGTTTTTCTCAAGATATATGCACCCATTGGCCGAGATTTTTTGTGGGAAGATGCATAATACTAATGGTAAAAACCTCAAAAAAAATTAGGAGAACATGATTTATCATTTCAGAGAAATTGGAAAAACAAGTCTTCTACATGAAAATGATGCATTTTTTGCAACAAGGTCAAAGTGATGGAGTAGCATACCTGAGCCAAAACAGCCACAGATCATTGTTCAGATCATGTTCTCTTCTCCACAAAGGTATTCAAAAGGTAAACTTGAGGTAAAAAAATTGTATAATACTTTTTAATTTGTTAAAAATTCATGAAAATGTAATAAATAACCACTTAAATTAGCATTCATGTAATCCATCTTCTCCATCATTGACCTAGCCCTTAACAACCTTTTTCGTCATTGAATTAACCACTCAACCATATTTTCAATCATTGATCTATCCCTCATACCAAATTCATACCCTATCCACAAGCTTTGTCACCAAGAAATAGTGTGCAATATATTCAAAAGTAATCATGCAAATATAATGAGTATGAAAGCTTGGCATGGTAGTGGTCCATAGTAGAAGTCATCATGAATGTCTTACATTCCTTGAGTTTTAAATCAGATATCAAAGGTGAAATATGAATATACTAGCTTATGATGTGTTTAATATTTGGTCCAAGATATATTTTAAGGGTTTGAGCAAAGGTTGATTGAACAAATGCTTGTGAATGAATGATGGAATTGGTTGGTGGTCATCACTTTTGTTGTGCATAAATGATACCTCAATGTCTTATTTTATGATGCTTCATACATTGTGTATTTCTTTAAAAGAGAAAATAAATGCATGCACTCCTTTCTTAGATCATTTGTTGGAAAGAATAGAGGTCAAAGAAATTTGCTAAGTTTTGACTCCTCTACTAGGCAAGAGATGGATTTAGATAAGGTATGTGTTGAAATTGTAGCTCATAAAGGTTTTAACAGCAAAAGAGATGTTCAAAGTACTTTGAAGTTTACAAAAACAATATGCCTATAAAATGGAGTATCTTAGAGAGAGATAGAGAGAAACAAATATGGTTTCATTGTCCCTTAGTTGAAAATTCTTGTACGAATGAGATGGTTTTATTGGTTCAACAACATTTATTAGACATTTTATGGTCTAATTGCAACATAGTTTTGTGATGTGGATTCTAAGATGAATACAATAGAAGGAAAAAAAATAACAATATATTTTGGGAGAAGCTACTTTAGATTAGATATAACTTCTTGGAAGTTGTGTTTTCCATGGTGTGCATTCCTCTTTTATTTTCTTTGACGTTTCCTTTTCCATCAAAACATTCAACTTTCATATTTAGGCATCAAAGAAGTGGGTGTTGAAAATTAGCTTATTCCATGGAGATGACACTTGGTTGGACTTCAATAAAGTGAATATCTATATCTATATCTATCTATACTATATATATAATATATATATATATATATATATATATATATATATATATATATATATATATATATATATATATATATATATATATATATAATATATATAATATATATATATATATATTATTATGAAGAAATCAAGCAATTATCAAGGATTCATGCTCTCATGATGTTATCAAGGAGAAAGGATTGGTCATATAAGAATAAATTCATTGATAAGATCAACCAACATTATTTAAAGCAACACTCTTGTTATGTAGGAAAATGACCTCCTCATTAGCTTAGAGGAGAAAGACAAGATTACTGAAAGATTGACCAAGTTCATAGGCCCATTTGCCAAGCTAACACTCCCCGGGAAGTAGCAAGGTGCTTTATAAAGCTTCCTAGCCATGAATTAGGTGTTTCAGTCCCTAGGGTAATTGTTACACAACATTTTGTACCTCTTTTGAGTCATTATGTCGGTGGCATATGAGCTTATCTCAAGCATAGTTTTTCATTTCAAGCTTTAGTAAACATGAAACCGAATCCAAGAAGAGTTCTCCATGGTTGAAGCTTGCATAAAAATGAACCCATGCCCAATTTACATCTCATGATTGCTCTTTTTATCAGCTAATTTCTGCTAGATGATCCTTGTACCACCATCTCTTTGGTTGATCATATGCTTTCACTTGGTTGTTTTTCCTTTCCCGAGGAACTGCATCAATGAGTGGTTTTATTAGCTAGCCCCTTGACCATTACATGTTTTGATCAGTTCCTCCTTTGTCAAAACCAATTGCTACCCTTTATGCCACTCGTTCCTCCAAGATGAGTCACATTTTAGCTCTTTTCTCGACTCATAAAACTCAAATGAAAATATTGCCGAGTATTTTTCCCTTTTGACTCATAAAAGAGAATAAAATGGGGGGTCCACTTTCAATCTCTTTTCTGACCCTTTAAACACAAAAATATATCTGATCTCTTGTCATTTCGAACTCATTAACAGATTCAAAACATCGTGTGCCCAGTATACATTTACCCCTTTTTTGGGTTGGGATGCACTATTCACAAAAAAGCTACTCCTTAACTGAAATGGTCAAGAAGTTCTCTCAAGTATCATTTTCTACATTTTTGGGCTTGAGGGTCACAAATGTACGAAAATGGACCATCTGGAGTTTTCTTTTCTGTGTCTTTTTCAAAATCTTTAAACATGAAAAAGATACCGAGTTACATGTTTATCATAATCATTAAAATATTAAACGACATCAGATTCGTCACCATGACAAACATGTGCTTCTCCTCCCTAGGGATCATTAAACTTATTAGGTCGGATTCATCCGAAGGATGAAATTATAGTGCAAACATATACTATCTCCTTCAAGCTTGTAATTAAAAAATAATTGGGGTACTTGCCAGAAATGGTGGGGGAAAAATTGGAAATCCAATTAGCTGTGTTGGCAGCTCACTCTTGAACATGACACTTTCTGCTTTGTGTCAGGATGTGATATCCTCCTTTGTATCGTTGACCTTCCTGGGTTGGGACGCTCGCTTTTGCCTTCCATCTGATCTCTGCCATGTCATCATCACCCCCGATCCTATGGATCCAAAATTTTCCAAACTTCCAGTCATGTCTCTGATATGTTCAAGAGTTGCCCTTCTATAGTTACACTTACCTCTGATTCTCTATATCATCAAAAATAATTTTTCATCCCTTTGTCTCATGTCAATGATGTGGGATACATTATGGCCCTCCTTCGACATGCTCACTTCCTGTTGACTTTAGATTTTTATCTGGGAAGTTAATCGAGAAACTCCATTTTGGTACCTTAGAGCTTGCATGCCCTAATGGTGAGTTCTTCGCACTCGACGACAAGTCCACATCATTGGCTTTCGATCGGGTGATTTCACGGGTGTTAAAATTCAGTTTCTCTATTCACATTCCATGAATTGTGTTGATAGTACCTTGAGGACCATTTTCATTATTGGTGGTTTCTATCGCGCTTGTTAACAGTTTACATCATTGGCTGGTAATCAAGCGATTTTCTAGCATGTTCGACGTCAACACATCCATTCACATGTTAGAATTTGTACTTTGATTGAGTCGTCCTGGAGCGTAAGACCCTGGGCTCAGATTACAAAAGTCCAGGTTGGAAGGTGATGTGACATGATTATATTGATATTCATGTCTCTCTTAGATGGATGGTTGCAACCATACCTTGGTTTCAATATGATCTTCTTTATTGAATGGTTGCGCCCATACCTGGATCCATTTTCATGATCTTTCTCTAGATGGATGCGTCCATACCATGATTCATGTATCATTTGATAGAGTTTTCAGTTATGTATATGTATATGTACTTGATTGTAGGTTTTTCGATGACAAACTTTAGTTCCCCGCACTGATTCATAAAGCATTTCATCCCTCACTCTAGTTTGGCCTTCACGCTTTAGGGGGCATCTGTTACACAACATTTTTTCACTATCCCTTTACTCCCTGTTCCTTGGTCCTGGAGGACCTCTACACTGAACCCTACATGATTTCCTTTCATGAAGAAACTCCCATTGTGTCCCTCTTCATGAGCAGAACAATTCCCTTTTGCATCATTTCCCAAAAATATTATGTTTTTCCCAGTTTACAAGGCCGAGGCTAATGACCCTTGTCCTCCTCGCACCAATATGCAGGGATTAACACTGTCCCTAGTGCCATCCAGAGCGAATAAGCTTTGTCTTAGTTGTGCCGATCCTCTTTTAGAAATTTTTCTAAATAAGGAGCCAAAGCTTCCATCTCTAGAAGCTTCGTAACCGAACTCTAGTAAATGGTTTGGCCAGATGGAGTCGAGGATGTCAGTTTGGGCTCCTTTCCCCTATAAGGATGGAACTACCTCAAGAGATAAGACCTTCTTGTTATAGAAATTTTTGGGCACTTCAACCCCAATCATAAATTTCCATAAACTGAGGGCTCTTAAGTCCCTAAAAGGGTTGCTTCACTGCCTAAAGGAACAAGGTCAACTGATTACATCATCTCCCAAAATTTCTCCACTGAAAACTGCTCATAAATGGTCAAAACTGGACCATACTTAAAGCTCCATGCAGAGGGTGCGATGCATATCACCTTACCAATGTACAGGGTGCGATGCATACTAGTTTTCTCCTCTGTAGGGTGCGATGGTCAGGAATGGACAAATGGCAGGGACCAAAATGCGAGGTGGAAGATCATGGAATCTTCTAGAAGCTTCCCCTCTAACACTTGCCACTCCATTTTCGACCAGGGATGAGTAAGAGATCTTCATTTCTCCAAGTGGAAGCAGGAACTATCAGAGAGAAGACACTAATCAAGATCCCAAAAGATGACTCACCTCTCTGTAATCATCTATATATGGATCCCTCATCACAGAGATCCAGAGGCTGGAATTTTCTAACTTATAGAGAAGTGTTATTGGTATTTTGGTGTACATTCACAGTGTTGGGTGATTTTTCTTTGCTTGAGGTGAAATAAGGGCTTCTTAGCTAGAGGATGATGCTGGGTGAGAACTTCTCATGGTTGTAATCCTCTTGCTACTTTTTATCTTAATAAAGCTATTCTTGTTTCCTTCCATATTCTGGTGTACTTGCTTATATATGCTTGTATATGGTTAATGTACATCTGATCCTACATTATTTATGAATTTAGATCCTTTTTTCTTGCATATTAGTATGTTGTTGTGATTCTACAGGTCTTTTTGCTGAGAAAACAAAGAGCGAACGGCAAAACTCTATCAAGAAGGAGAGGGAAACGAGCGCAAGACTCAGGTTGGCCCTCTTGGTTCTCCTCTCATCTATTTTCATAAAAGGAATCAATAGTAGACTTTGATTGTTTGTTTCTAAGATATCCACCCATCTTATTGGGAATAGCAGCATCCGTGTGGAAACTATTCCCGTGTAACAAAATGGCGACTCTGCTGGGGAGCGACTAGATTACTTGTTAGCCTATCTATCCTTGTTTCTTTTAAAAACATACAGACGGAGCCTAAAGTCAAGCCAGCTAGCCTTCGAACTGCATTTGTTATACAAATTCAAAGTAGATCAATGCTGCTTTAGTCAATCTCTGGGTTTTTGTTTATAAATTAAACAATAGATCTGCAAGCAATCTAATTGCCTTGAGTGGTGGCTTTAGTAACCTCTTAAATCACCCCTGTGTTTTTACATACATTGATCTGTACTTATTCAACTTAAACACCTGAACTAAACTGCAAACTGTGAGTGAAGTCTCATTCAAAGTCTCACACTGTAACCATCGCACACTACCTACAAGGCAGCCTGTATGCATCACACTTCCCGAATGGAGTAGGTGCGCTGCATACTGAGTTCACTGTGTAAGAGGTGCGATGGTCAGGGAGGATTGAATTTGTCCTCCGACTGTGGATTTTTCTCACTATTTGTAGTCTTATTCAAGAGTTTTTGTTGTCTGTAATCAGTGTACTTCTGTGAATACCCCCTTCTCTTGCATTATTCCGCCTCCTTAGTGCAAAGAACTATAAACGTTTTTATGTATTGTGTGTCGTTTTAGTTCTCTTTTGCAAAAAGTAACATAGTCGAACTGTCGTCTCTAGGTCTGAAAGTGTCATAGCTGTCGTTTCTAGTTTTAGAAAGCAAATCCATTGTTTTAGATAGTTGATTATACGGTTATTATTGCATAGAATTTGAATTAGTAGTTTTAAAGTGTCGAAAAGCAATTTCCATTTCAAAATCGCAAATTGTCTCTCTTGTTTTCACTTCATTTTGAAAAAGAATTTTGATGAGTACAGTCGCTTTAAAAGTAATTCAGTTTTGCACATAGTTTTCTTAGTGTCATTTACACATTAAGACAGTTGAAAACCAATACATGCATTTGCATTTTCATCGCGAATGCTTGGCTTGATTTAGGACTGTGCATATTAGCGTGTGCTCTGTGCTCTGTGAAGAAAAGATGCTTGAATTTCTTCCCCTTAGTGGCTAGGATTTTCATTGCTGAAAGAAGATAGAACGTCTATTTATCATCTTAGACTGCATTTAGGAACTATACATACATCACGTGGTGAACCCGAAAGGCAAACTGCTAAGAAAGATCAACTTAAAATAAATCTCAATGAATCTAACAACGCTTTGGAACTTAATGCAACATCTAGAGGTCTAGGCTAGAGACATATTCTGGCGTCGTAAAGGCTGGTAACTGTTGCTTTCAGTGTTGGTTGGGTGATTCCTCCACTCTGAGATGGCAAGTGCCAGTACAGACTTGTACTCCCACGTACCATCACGTATATATTGGGAGACCACGATAGGTTGCATCCTTTATCCTTAGGAAGCCGTGTCTACCGCCCTATCGATCGTAATGAACCGAACATAGCATTGGGGAAGACTGACTGCCATACCGTAAAAAGTATTATGTAGTTTTACGATTGGTTTGGTAATCCTCTCTGCCTAGATCTCCAGAGAAGTCCATTTTGCTCCTTTTCAGACTCATTAAAGGAAAAGGTCCTCTGAGCACTTGTCACTTCAAGCTAATTAAAAAATTGAAGGCGACTAGAGTCATCTTTTGTTTTTTCTCGACTCTTTAAAATTGAAAAAACAAGTTGTTTCAAAGCGTCTAAAATTCATTTTATTCGAAAAACATTTTCCCCTTTTATTTTGAGTTGATCAAGTAATCCACAATTGTGGAAGAAATTCAATCAAAACCCCGCCGTTCGTGGAGACTTACGAGTCAACCATCGTTGACTCCGGAAGTGAAGCCATTCCGAACAAAGCGAACTCGTTTAACTGGATCAAAGTCCCCTAGGTTGGTTGGAGCAAGCACTCCAACATCCTCAAAGACTCCGGTTACTCCAAACATTTCTGGAATCCCTGCCTCTACGGAAGAAATTCCGCAACAGCAACAAGACATTACAACTGATCCTAGTGTGACGGTTAATACTTCTATTCCTGAACCGGTTCCTTGGTACCTAAACATACAAACCTACTATGTCTTTGGTTTTTGGGAGGGTGCTTGTCTTCACGATGGTAATTGGCCCCTTAATATGAGGTCCAGGTGAAGATCAAGAGTAATCGTAACTGTACATTTGTCCAACTCTCTCTTTTATCCATTTTGATATTGGATTTCATCTCCAACAAATGTTGGTTATCAGATAGAGTCATACCCTTTGCTTGTTATTTGACTTGTTTAGAGTATTTTTTATTTTTTAGTTGTCAGTTTTTTATCACTACAACTATAATAAATAACACTATAAAAATATTTTGATAAAATATATCAATCACTATGGCTACATACGGCCCTCATCATCAATCTAGATGACTACAAGGTCTTCCTCCACTAACTGTGGAGGATCTGTCGAGCCCCAGTGAGTCAGATTACTCATCTTCAGTTAATCAGTCTCTAGTATCTAACACTGAATCAATTCATACATCCCATGACTCAAGTCTACTGGAAGATTTCTTTACTGAAGGTTTCATCCCTCCTTATAATCGTTCGATCACTAATTCATTGTGACTGTTATTGATTCAAGTTGCACCTGTACCTCATATGTCTTCCATTGTAAGTCTTGTACATGCCATGCCATCGATGACTAACAGGTTGTGGGCTTTTGTGGACACTTTTGTTCCACCCTCACTTCCACAGTCGACAGTCAGTACTACACCATTGATGGAAAAGTCGTTATCCCAATTGTGCTAGGTCTGATCACCTTAGTTACACCCAACACGAGCAAAACCTAGTACATATCGGTTTCCACCCCTTTTGTGTCTTCTCCTGGAACTTCAACAGTTGCTCCATATATTGCTCCTTATAGTGCTCCATATACCACAGTTAGCACAAGTCCCTTCGACATCCCCTTTGGTTGGAATCCTTTGTTCAGTTCTAACCCCCAGGTTCAAATGCCTAGGGGCATCCTTCCCAACATGCACATACCGGCTAAGAACATTACAGTTCCCTCTTTGTTTATAGGACAAACTGGACAGTCCTGGGCATAATCAAGATTTTATCCCCTAGCCTAACAACCCCTATGGATAACCACAATATACAAATGTGCCCCAAGTGTTTCTGGGAAAACTAATATTCCTACAGAATGCTAACCCTCTAGGTTTGGCAGCTACCCTAGAAACAACAGTTTAAAGCAATTCAATGATTTTTCCTATGTGTAACAGATAAGAGAAAGATAATGGAACCAACCTCAAACTTCCACTTAATCCCTTGCTTTATCTGTCTCCCCTTTGGCAAATCTTGCAACTCCTCCCCATACTTAACATGCTTGGAGAGTACCTACACAAGTACAGCAACAAAGAACCGTCAAAGCATCATGATCTATTACAACATAAACATTACAGAATTAGATATATAATGAACAAATGATAGCATTCACAATTGCACAATCACATGGGAGAAAACTTGAAGATCTTTATTAATAGAAAAGAGAATTACAACCCAGTTGTCTGATTCAACGCCATCCTCCTAGCTTCAATCCTTCTTCACCTCATGAAATACCAAGATCACAGCAACAAGAATACAATGCTCTCTCCTCAATGACAAACTATCAACACTTCCTTGCAATTCACAATATTCCAGCCTCCTGATCTCTTGGATTGGAGATCCATTTATAGATGTTTGCAAGGGTGTGAGTCATCCATGGGGTTTGATTAGTGTCATTCCACTTATTACAATTGGATCCACAAGAGAGGGGATTGGAGATGGTTTCCTAGTTCCCTTGGGCGAATTCAGAGAGGCAAGTGGCACAGGAGAAGCTTCTAGAAGATTCCATGAGCAACGAACTAACAAACTATCTCAGAAATTTGTCCATCCTTGCCCATCGCACCCCATAGAAGGCCTAAATAGTATGCATCACACCCTGGTAGTGTACCATACAGTATGCATCACACTTTTCTAGTGGATCAGTCAGTATGGTTCAATTTAGACAATTTCTGGATGGTTTCTTAGATGGAACTTTTGGGGAATGATGTATTTAGATGACTATGTTCCTTTAGGGTATGAAACAACTCTTTTAGGGGTTGATGAGCCCTAATATATTGACATATAAGTTTGAGGTTGATGTGCCCAAACATCTCTATAACAATTGCCCCCTAAAGCATGAGTTCGCAAATATTCATGTCGGGTGAAATGCTTTATCACGAGGATCTGAAGTTTCGAACTGGAAGATGACCTGCATAAATTACAATACAATACATCATCATAATATGATTTTCATGATCTAGCTGAGGGAGGCATTCCCATGCTCAGCTTTATAAATTTCATTTCATGTACATAGATCAGATAGTCGTCTGAAGATACAGACTCGTGGTTCTACAGATATAGAGTCGCAATCCATGATTAGGATGACCATCTGTGTAGAGCCTATGTACATTTGATGTTTTTATATCCCTGAATATATCACAACCCAAATGGATGCAACTAGATCTGGAGTCTTCAAACTTGTTCAATCTTCACTCGATGTACAAGTCAATCCATGTGAAGAGATGTTCTCAAGTCGAACATGGAAAGACATCGCCTGATTACCAGCCAATGGTGTGAGCTATTAACAAACGCGAGAGGAATCACCAATAATGATAATGATCCTCAAGTTACTACAATACAATTTACGTGGTGTGAATACATGATCCAATGTTGAACACCACGCAAAATCTTTCAATCGAAGGCCACTAAAGTCAACCTATCGCTGAAAATGAGAAACTTGCCATTGATGTATGCAAGCTTCAAAGCACTGAAAGGGTTGTTTCTAAGTCAACTTCTTGGATAATGAGCTGATGTCAACAAGAAGCAACTCGTCAAAGGAGGGCCTTGATGTATCCCACATCTACGACATGAAACGAAGTAAATGATTTCTGGAGGTGAAAATGAACTGAAGACACGAGGTTCAAGAATGGCGGTCATGAAAAAAATGAAGGTTGGAGGTATTGCAATGTATGAGACATTAACTGGATAGTGATTTCTCAACTGAATGACTTCTCTTGAACATGTTGGCGACACTGAGATGAATTGGTAGCATTAACCCCAAAAGATGGTTGGTATGAAAGACCAATGGTATGATGACCAGTGAACGGAATAACCCAACCCAACTCAATAATCCAGATGAAGTGAAAGTGTCATGTTCAAGAACCTGTTGGGTTGTGTTATATTCTTTCCACATAGTTAACAGGGGGTTTGGTTTTGTGCATGATTTTCGCACATGTTTTCTGGACGCGATGGTTTTCGGTCCATGGTATAGGATCGATGGTTTTTTTTTTTGGTCCATGGTATTGGACATGATGGTTTTTCGGTCCATGGTATTGGATGCTTCAGCATGTATAAATATGTATTGTAACATTGAAAGGAACATAATGAAAAAATCAAGCTGGTAGTCTCGGTTTTGAGATCCAGTGGGAAATCTCTGTGTATATGTGTTTTATGTGTTATGCTCTCGCATTTTTATTTTTCCTGTTGATTTAGAATTTGTATGCAGGTAATTTCTGTACGGGGTTAAAACCTACA